>JABXWE010020216.1:0-22398 GCA_014611495.1 Limonius californicus | reverse complement strand
ATATATATATATATATATATATATAATTAATATAATTAACATTAGTCATCAGAGAAATTTTCATAGTCATCAGATAAATCGTCGTCACTATCGCCATGTAAAGTTATAAGAAGTGGTGCAATATCTTCGGTGTCCAAACAACTTTCACGTTCCCACCACTCTTCAATGAGATTTTCTGTATGAATCACACAGTCTTTCCAATTTTTTGCACTACACTGATTTACGGCTTCATTCCACATGTCCAACACATTTTCTTCTTTAAATCCGTTGCGGCCAATATGTTTATCGTAATATCTTTTACAGTTTGACCATATAAGTTCTATGGGGTTCAACTGACAGTGATATGGGGCTAAACGTAGTGTCTCATGTCCATGTTCCCGGAGCATTTCATCAACAACATATTTTTTTTTTCTTTCTTGATTTCTTTCTTGGCTATTCTTAACAACTCCACTTTTAGGGCATTTTTTGGATACATAAGATGCTGTGTATCGAGCCAATTTTTAATTTGCTGCTTCCTCCATCCACTCATCGGCTGTCTCTCAGTAAGTCTCGAATGATGCATTATCTAATACCATCAAGGATGGCTTTTCCAGAGCTGGTATAAGTTGATTTTTCAACCATTCCTCAAATTTGTCGCTATCCATATTAGCATGATAATCGGCGGTTTTTGATTTACTGGGAAAAATTAAACTTGCGCCAGGAATAAATCCGTCAGTAGAACCGGCATGCAAGACTATGTAACGCTTTCCACCGTTACCTGATGGTTTTTTCACACTTTTCGGAGTGTCATCTTTCCAAGATTTTCTGAATTCACCTTTAGAAATAATCCACGTCTCATCAACAAATACAACATGTTTTTCTTATATTGCTTTAAAAAAACAACTCTTTGGTGGGCTATATGCTGCTGTTCGCAGTCGATTGCACTCTTTTTTAAATTTAAAACCGCAACTTTTTAATAATTTTGATAGTGTTTGTACACACAGATTTACAATTTCGCGTTCTTTTAATATATGCTGAAGTGTTGCCAAAGTAAATGGTATTTTAGATACATACAAGCCGTAAATTACGTTTCTGATGTCCGTTTTAATACCTTCACACACGTCATCCGATTTTGGTTTTAAACTTGCATTACTATTCTTTTTGTCCGTAAGAATATTTTCTTTATCTACGTATACAGTACGTTGAACACTACGAACACTCAATTTCAGGGCAGCTGCAACTCTTTCTTGAACAGGATAAGATCAGAGGTAACAGTAGACCGCCGTTTTCTTTTTCTAATTGAAAATACGACAAAACGTTTACAATTAAAAGTTTTGTATTATAATCTAAAACTTTACTTTTAGGCATCTTGAGATCCTCTTATCACAACAGATTAAGGTAGAGTTACCAAAACTAGTAATTAAGTGGTCAAAATGCAAGCGTTGTTTTAGCTTTCTTATCTCACAATAAGTATCTAAATCATTACGGAGCAATAATGTAATTGTAAATAACCTGACTTAGCTAAGAGACTCCATAAAAATAATGATTATACATGCTTTCTAAGTTCGGAATTTTCAAAATAATAATAAATAGATTATGAAATTAAAAAAATTATTAATATTTTACAAATGAGTAAGGCAATTTTCTCTATTATATTGACTGTTGTTCCGACCATTCTTTATATTGTAAAATTTTGAGAGCCGCTGGTATAAGATCGGAACATTTCTATCCCATTTGCTGTTATTATATTTGTGTGTCATATGTACCTGTCTCGCTCAGATTCATTACCCGTACTTACGGCTAATTTCGTCATGACGTAAAGGCAATCGCTAGACCTACGTTTCTTAAAAGATACGAAATTCTTACTCAAGATAGAAAGTAAACCAGTGCCAACGTACGTGTATTTTCAAATGGTACTCCCGCCTAAACAAAATCACTTCTAGTATAACTGTTGCAACAACTTTCTTGGAGTTATTTGTTCTGTTTGGCTCACATCTGTTGGACAGGGTACTTCCAAGGATTCTGCAACTGATTGATGTGGAACTTCACTTTCGATTAAAGCAGAATCCAGTGGTGTTGATTGTCCCGCAACGGATTCAAGTCTTTCTCCTTCCCTAGGTGCAGCTTCAAGGCCAGAATCCAATTGTCTTGATGGTCTCGCAACGGGTTTAGTTTTTTCTCCTTCCCTAGGTACAGCTTCAAGGTCTGTAGTTAATTGACGTTCGCCTGTTTCCACATCGATTTGTGTACTTTCGTCGACCGGATAGGCATAATCAGGTACTACATCTGGATCATATGGATATATTTCTGTGTTCTTAAAAGAAGATACAGCATTGGAACAGGTTGCTGCTTTTGCCCACGCCTCCGACACTAACTGCGCAAATTGTAGTCTGCCGATTTTCCTTAGTGGATTTGATCATATCCATTTATTGTACGCATTGTTCCACGCTGATTTTAAGGACTTGAAAACAGCCCGATCTAACGGCTGCAAAAAGTGGGTGGAATGGCTTGTTAAAGCAAGCAGAACAATGTCATTTTCTTCAGCATACTCCAGAGTCTCGACACAACTATGATCGCTGGAATGTCCATCAACCAAAAGCAGAACTTTTTCCTGGGGTTTCTCGGTACAAATTGTGTTTTAAGCCAATCGTGGAAAATGTCAGAATTGATCTATGCAGATTTAGGATTCATGTATAAATATGATCCCGGTGGCATGTGGTCCTCACACTCAGGCTTTTTGTTTTTGCCATTCATGATAAACACGGGAGGCAGAAAGTTGCCTTGTGCATTACAACAGGCTATTAATATTACAGTTTCTCCTCTTTTACCAGAAGTTATAGTTGGAACTATTTTTGATCCTTTTGTTGCAATGACGTGTGTGGCATTGTTATTTAATTGCGATCCAGTTTCATCCATGTTAAATAGATGACCTGGCTTGTCCAAAATACCATGTTCCTGAAGAACAGATTATAGAAGTTGAAAATATCCGTGACCACGGTCTTTTGACATTTCCTGGGCACGATTAAGAAACACACATTCAGATTTTCTTATGGAGAGAGTAGGATTACGTCTTAGGAAAGAATTGAGCCAATTGTAGCCTGCTCTTTCGGTATCCTTTTTAAACTTATGAGGAATACTAAGGGCGGGTTGCACCAACCTTGATTAGAGTCGTGTTAGCTAATTCAAGTTAACTAACTAGTTGTTAGACATATTCCTGTTGCACCGACGTAAGTTTACCTTAAGTCGTGTTAGTTAACACAGGTTAACTAATCTACCAATGCGCCATGATTAAATTATTTAACACAGCTTAAATTGGTTAAAGTTTGGTTATGTACATAAGTAACGTTTATTTTTGACGAACAGACGAGGTTAGTTTTCCTATTACTTATTTAAAAGCAGTGGGTTGTGCCAGAAATGTCATCATCATCATCTTCAAGTGATCTGACAAACGATGATACATGATGAAGAATTGATGCAGATAGTTCGAATGTTACCAAGGCCCAAGTTATATAGAAAACACAATAATCTTTTCGAGATGTACGATGAAGTGGATTTCAAAATGCGATTTCGGTTTTCGAAAGCCCACATCAATGAAATGTTGTACATCTTTGAAATTGACGAGTTTCATGCGGCCACGAATAGGAATAATCCGATAAGCCCAATTAGTCAATTATTACTTACCTTGCGGTATTACGCAACAGGTAGTTTCCAACAACTTCATGGGGACCATTTAAATGTTCATAAATCTACCGTAAGTAGAATAATTCACAAAATCAGCCGAAAAATTGCCGGAAAATCCAGAGATTTTATAAGCATACCAACAACGGCTGAAGATATGGCTTCTACGGTTGGTAGTTTTTATTCCATCCGACGTTTTCCGAGGGTGATTGGTGCCATCGATTGCACCCACATAAAAATTATTTCTCCAGGAGGGGACAACGCGGAAATTTACCGTAATAGAAAAGGATGGTTTTCAATTAATACACAAGCAGTGTGCGATGCCAACTTGCGCATCCGAGATATTGTAGCTCGTTGGCCTGGATCAGTCCATGACAGCACAATATTTAATTCCAGTTTGCTACGAGCAAAATTTGAAGCCCATGAGTTTCAGAATTTTTGGCTGTTGGGAGATAGTGGGTATGCTGCAAAAGACTATATGTTGACACCGCTTCTCAACCCAGTTACGCCTGCCGAGCAACGTTATAACAACAGCCATATTCAAACAAGGAATACAGTTGAACGGACATTTGGGATTTGGAAAAGGAGGTTTCCATGTTTGTCAGTTGGGATGAACATTAAACCAGAACGAGCAGTAATTATAATTGTTGCTACAGCCGTTCTCCACAATTTTTCCCGATCTTTGGGTGACAACGAATTTGATGGCAATGAAATTCCTGCGGAAGCTATATGTGAACACTTTGTTAATAATAATGAGACCAATGATGGTGCTCGTGCAAGGACAATACTTATAAATACAATTTTTAACAGGTAATTTATTATAAATTATATACAATATTTACAGTGTACTACATTTTTTCCAATTCTTTTTTTTTATATGCAGTTCAATTTCTTTAATTTGGGTTTCAAACCGTTGCTGCTGTAGTTCTTCCTCAGCTTTTTGTTTTTTTAATAATAGAATCTCAATTTCTATTTCTTCTTTTATATTCTTTTTAAACGTTTTTCGATTTTTGTTCTCTATGTAGTGCTGGACACTTGAATACACATCGCCTAACCGTCGCTTTCTTTCAGGTAAAGGTGTACCTTTTGAAGAGAGCCAGCAGTTTGTACCTTGTTACTTACTTCATCACCTATAAAATGGTAGTAGCAAACTTAAAAGCAATATGTCGCAAATCATCTCTAGTCGGTGCAAAACCTGTAGACTGCATTTTCTGAATATGAGACACAATTCTCTCTTCATTTTGTTTACCAAATAGACTGCGGTCCTAAAGATGTTTTTTCACTATTATTGTTTATTTTCCTGCGGTGCAGTGTCCTTGGCGGCACTTAAAGTTTCTGGATGGCTCGTTTATATCCATTTGGTGGGTATTAATTACCTATAACGCCGCAACTAACGATTCTTGCGACCAACTAGCCTTCTGCGGGCATTTCCTTTTGTATCCTGTTAGCATTCTGCAAAATTAAACTATACTGTATATTCATCACACCGCGTGATTTTCAAACGACTAGCATTTAATATATTTTAAAGGTTATATTACTTTCTTAAGAACGTATTTGAAGAAAATTAACAGCAAACAGTTCAAAAAATTAACAGTAAAATATATTTTTACAACGACATGTGTAGCACTAAATACATATTGCATGTATTAAAAATGTGACTCATAGAAACTAGATAGAAATATTTTAGCACGTGCACAGTAACGCAGCACAAACAGAACTGACGGACGTGAATGCAATCGTTAGGTCATGGCAATAACGACGCACCGCACCTCGTACCGCACTTAGCATTGTACCATAGTATCGCCCCTGCCTCGCACATAGCATTGCCGTCAAGAGTCCGTATTGGCGCACCGCACCTCGCATTTCATTGCAGTTTATTTTCAACTACTGACTGAGCAGCATAGCAAACATGAGCTCTTCTTTATCTTCGTAGGATGAAGATGATATCTTGTTTAACTCTAGTTTAAGTAAGGGTACTTTATTTAGAATAGAAGAAAGAAGACAATACATCTTTTAAATAAAAAGCGAAGTCAGTTTGGTGAATTCCACCACCTTTTTAATGATCTAAGAAAAAATAATCAGCGTTTTTTTGCGAATGAGGATTGATACATTCGACTATATTTTAAGCAAAATTGGCGACAAAGTAAATATTTCTTGGAAGAACTGCCATGCTCAGCGCATAACAATTGAAGAAAGATTGCTGCTAACTTTGCGGTAAGTACAAATAACTTTATTTAAAAAAGAAATAGTTACTATACTTAAGAATATTTACATGTTTTTATACGTTTGGATGTCTGTGAAGTGATAACGCTGGGCTCTAGACAAGCTTCGGTCAACATTCTCCAGAACCACCTTGATTGATAGCAATCCCGGGTTCTACGTTACTATTAGACTGAAAAGGAATTTATTGGGGAAAAGCGTGTTGACCTTGCTGATTGGCGGAAATGTCATAACCCCTGGGTTGACTACCTGGGGTGACGCTGCAACTTTGGGAACTGGCAACATAATCAGTAGATGGAAATCTTTGTGGAACATATTGCATTGGTGATTGTGTAGGAATGTCGTTGTCTACAAGCTGCAAAACTTGTATACGGAATCTCACTTTTTGTTTTGGATTCATTGCTCTTAAGTGTGGAAGTATACTCTTGAGAAATGCTTCGTCTTCGTCTAGTTCCTTTTCTTCTCTTTTGCCCCTATTTTCCTCATTTCTTTTTAGATATGCAATTTTTTCTTGTTCTGCATTTAGTAATGCTTTCCCAACAGCATCGGTTGTTTTAGCTGTGTTTCGAGCGACTGAAGTTGTATGTTGTGAAGTTGATGAGGAAGACGCTGGTGTAGTAGGCTGTGATTCAATCTCGCTTACAACCTCGTCCATGCTGTTCAGTGCACTTTCGTCTTCAGTATCTTCAGTTTCTTCGAGGGATTCACTGTTTGATATTTCGCAATTTCCAGTAGAATTTCGGGGCACACGCTGATCTTTGAAAAATAGAAGCGAGTCAAAATATTGCCAATCTGGTTTTTCGGTGTCATCTTCAGCTCCATCCCTTGAATGATTCACTGGCATTTGTCAGTTTTTTTTAAGTTTCCCTGAGTCGTTTCCATTGCGATTTTGCTGGGGTTACTGCAAAAAAATAGAGATTTATAACTTATTAAATCAATACTACAATTTTTTTGTTGCAGATATTTTTTCACTGGCATATCATTTAGAAGTTTGTCTTTTTCATTTCGCATGGATAAAACAGTACCTACCCAATATTGTTTCGGAAGTTTTAGAATATATTTGGGACTCATTATACGAAATTAATATGTCCGTTCCATCTAAAAAGATTTTCGGAAAATAGCGAAAGATTTTTATGAAATTTGGAATTTTCCTAACTGCGTCGGGGCGCTAGATGAGAAACATATGCGTTGTCCGAAGAACTCAGGATCAATGTATATTAATTATAAAGGGTATTTTTCCATTGTACTTCAAGCTCTCGTTGATGCAAACTGCAAATGTATCAATATTGATGTTGGAGGCTACGGTAAACAACGCGACGGTGGCACATTTAAAGCATCTGCTTTGTATAAAAAGTTGCCCAGTGGAACACTGCATTTGCCTGAAGATGTCCTCTACGTAAAGGCTGGGTTACACGATGCTAGTAGCTAAGACGGGTAACGGGTGCCTAGTACTAGATATTAGTACTGTACTGGCGTATTGCTGTTCACACACAATTGTAGTAAATACAGGGAAGAAATTAGTAAAATCACTTTTCAAAAAATTGTACAGGGGTAAAGATGAACCGCGTGCAGAAAAAAGCAGTTTTGAAGAAGTTACTAAAAACATGCTTGAAGATATTGTGCGAGGAACTAATTAACATTACAAAAGAACAAATAAGTTGTATAAAAGGCTGTGAATAAGAAAGTGGGTTTCTCGGAGAAACTGTCGTGGAGCTTCTTATATGCGTTTAAAAGAGCTTGCCTTGAAGACGTTTCAGAATATAGGAATTGCATGAGAATGTCCCCAGCATGTTTTCACCATTCCATACAACGTTCAGATACCACAATGAGGGAAGCTATATCTGCGAAAATAAAACTGTAAATAACATTGTCATTTTTAGCTACCGGACATAGTTATCGAAATTTGCAATAGCAATTTCGTGTTTCAAAACCTGCTATATCGAAATTCATTCCAGAGGTGTGCGATGCTGTTTATGGCGCTTTGAAGGAATTTATAAAGGTAAGAATAACAATGTATAATAACAATGTAAATTAATACCCCTATCTACACATTGTTAGCAAACAATTCTTTGTGGATATTTTGAAATCAGAAGCCAAGTCATATTATACATTATTTTTATTTTTATCTTTGATTCAAAACATTAATTCTACATTCTATTTATTGGTTTTCCTCATAATAATCTACATTAGCTGCATAAATAGCCTGAGAAATGATATTGGTCGTGGAGGAATCCAACTGTATTGGAGAAGTAATTGCTCTAGATTGATAACTGCTGTACTGAGGTGAAGCTGTGGACGAAAAAAGTTGTCACTAGTCGTATATAATATTTAACTACAGGTTATCACGTGCTAGAAGAATCGTGGAAAACGCATTCGGTATATTAGCAAGCAGATTTTGAATATTTGAAGAACCTTTTGCTTGTCGTGTTTCAACGGTAGATAAAATTGTACAAACATGTTGCGCATTACATAACTGGCTAAGAATCACTTCTGTAAATGAGTATTTACCAAGAGGAACGGTGGATGAGGATGACATTGATCGAGGTGAAATTATTCTAGGATCATGGAGATCTGAAGCCAGTAATTTACCGGCACTACAACGTACCAGGAGCAACCGCGCATCTCAATTAGCGACAGATTTAAGAGAAAAATACAAGAACTATTTTATGAATGAAGGAGCCGTCCCATGGAAAAATAGAATGATATTCTAATATTTCTAAAATAGCATTGTAATAATTTATAAATAAAATTAAAAATTCTTACCAAGTTGCTCTGACTTTCTCTTCTTTTATCAAACCCTTGTAGAAAAGCATGCATTATGGAGAACCATTTCATTTTCGGTTTATAACTCTCTTCAGCCCCCATGCCGGAATGGTTTGCCTTAATTTTGGCAAATTCTTGCGCATATGTGGATCTTAGATTTTTTATTTTATTTTTAACATCAACAGCTTTAAAATCTTCGATATTCATTTGCTGAACAATTTTGCTTATGGCGGCTTGGCGAGCTTGTTTATTTAGGTGGACAGCTAGCTGAGAATTCCAGAGAGACCCTGGTGGCCCTTGCTGGTCACCACGAAGCGAGATGAGCCGATCCGGGAATTTCTCATGGAACAACGCAATTGTTTCGCCCAAAATCCACACCAAACCGTCACTTGCTGCGGATGCATTTCCCTTTCTTGAATCAAATGAGGATTTTGTGATCCCCAAATGCGGCTTTTTGCGTATTGACAAATCCATTTAAACGGAAGTGTGCCTCGTCGCGGAAGATGATTTTCCTCGCAAAGCCGTCGTCCTCCTGCTATCTTCTCAGAACCCAGCTAACAAAATCTCGTATCTTCTGGTGATCGGGCACTTTCAGTTCCTGGGTTAATTGAACTTTGTAGGGGTGGCAATGAAGATCGTGCACAAGAATTCGCCGCAATGAAGAATACACTATGCCCAATTACTGGGAACGACGTTGAACCGATTTCTGTGGACTAACATTGACACTGTCACGAACCAACGTAATGTTTTCAACAGACCGGCCAGAACGAGGACGCCCAGAATTTTTAATTTTGACTGTTGACCCTGTTTCGTTGAACTTTTTCGCAAGTCTGAGCAATGTTGATTCATTCGGTGCTTCATTACGGCCGAGAATCGCACAAAGTCGTCGGACAGTTGCTGCAAAACTTTTTTCGTTTTCATAAAACGTTTTCACAATGAACACACGTTGCTCAGTTGAAAAGCGTTCCATGATGACACACAGAATGAAATCGGAATGTTAGCAGATGTCAACTTTATACAAAACAGTGATGCTAAAGAATAAACAACAAAACGGCGTGCGATTCAAAACCGGCGTGCTTTTTGAACCACACTTTATAAAAAATCATATTAATCCGAAAGACACGTAAGACAGATAAAATAATCACCTTCACTGCAGTTAATATGCGCCCACTCTTTGCAGCTTTTGCACTGGATCCACTCTTCTTTGCTTGTAGAATAACGACCACTACACACTAAACAAAAGGTTTCATGTTCATCATCCGAGGAATCGCTGCTATAAACAATTTTCTGCCTCTTACCCTTATTGCTATTCGTTGCTTTTTTGTAGCATTAAATATCAACGGGACTTTTCTTTTTTTATTCTGTGCTTCTATTAACAACTGCTTCTCTGGAGTATCAGTCAAAATAGTTGCTTTCCCTTTTATCCTTCCTCCTTTTGTTTTGTTTGATATGATTGGTTACATATCTCTAGTTGGAGTTTCTTCTCCCTCTGGGACAGCACTGCTTTCATTAGGGTCTTCTTCATCCTTCTGTTCCGCTGCTAACGGCTTGTCAGTGATAGGGGACGGTGCAAAATCAACTTCACGGAATATTTCTTTGTTAGTTGGGCAAATTCCAGTGCAGCTGAATTCAGCAAGAGTATTTCATTGTGTAGATGCTAGGGGTAGTGCAAGCGTAACTATGGATGGCAAATCATAAATTGTGAGGTGCTTACCAGGATGGTTCTGCCATCCACTGACCTCAGCCATCGTTAAAATATTTCTTGAATGGGCCACATCCAGCGGCTGGAGTTTATGGGAGGTGTGAGGAAAAAATGTCAAAAGTGTTATATAATTGTCTTTACATACTCAATTACCGGTATAGATATGTGAGGGCTATGGTTATCCAAAATCAGAAGAACTTTGTTAGTTTCACTTGTACTGGCATGTATGGCAAAGTGCTTCACAAAAATTGGGAAATCCGCTTCCTGCATCCACCCAGATGTATTACCACTTCCTACACAGCCAACTGGGATAAAATAATCATGATATTTCAATCGCGGAAAAATGAACATCGGCCGACTGTGTTCGCGACGGCGGGCGTTCACAGTTAAGCACATAGTAACTACAGTCCCTCTTTTTTGTGATCTGATAGATCCTGCTTTTTTTGTGCCTTTCTTTGCAATGACTTTGGCAGGTCTCTGCACAGTCGTGATTACCGTTAGGTTGGCCGTATTCGGCAACGCGCATTTAAGGCATCTGAAGCTCTTAAAGTATTTTACTTCTTTTATGTGCAGATATTGTTTGCAGCATTTGTATTAATAAGCACTGCCTTATATTATATTAATAAAGAAGCGTTGGATTCGTACATATTGCAATCGATCCAACTTCCTTCTCCGTAACTACTATTGCATGTAAACGGTCTGTCGCCTCTTCAACCACTACGATGACTCCTTGTTTTACCATCTTATCTAGAACTGGTTTAATAAATGCTCGATACGTTTTCCTGCCTTCACGTCACATATGGTCACGTATGGTGCATCTGGTTTAATTCTATTGTTCATGCTTTCGTGAAACAACCTTTCTGTTTTCTTAAGTGCTCACCTTAAATAGTTATTTCAGAGGAGTCGGAATTCGATTATATTCTGTAAAACTAACAATTACAAAGCGGTGGCCATATGCTTCTGTCGGCTAGTTTCTTGCAATGCTGCCAACATGTACAACCGGTCAGGGCAGTAAAATTCACAGTAGGGCGGGAAATTTGAACCTGCCCATTGTTAACCCCGTGTCCAAAACCATCCCCGGTCTCCCCTACTTTGGGTTGGTCTTAATTTCAAAATTGTGATGGTAAATGGAATCAGGAAAACTTTTTAAGACACATTCAGGGGAAATTATGGTATTCGATGATCCTGTGTCAATTAAGAGTTTTTCATTGGTTTGAGGGATAGTAATAAACGCTCAATTAGATTTGAGATTTAAAGAAACATTTTCGACTGTATTGCTTCTGCCGTGGCTTGTAACTGAAAAATCCTCGTGCTCATATTCTTCATAATTGTCAGAATCGGATTGTTGGTCCTACAACTCTGAGTATTTGGGATAGTCAATTTCTGTAGACCTAATGTCTAATTCTTCTTTTACAAATGTTAACGCATTCTCAAATGTGAGGGGGGTGCTCGTGATCTTAGGAGTATTTTTGAATTTAGAATAGCTAATAATGAACGGCATCTATTATAAAAACGAATGGGATGTTCTTTAAAATAATTTTGTTTCAGTCTAGATAAGTCTATGGATAGATTTGTTTCGGATCTCTGGTCTGCAAAGTTGTCTATCACAATAGATTTTAAATTATTCCATGATGGAATTATTTGTCCTGTAACTACTTCTATAGCTGCTCCCTTCAGTCTGTTTCGGGTAGCGGATAATAATTGTTTATTTATATACGCGTTTTCTTGGTAGAACTAAGTAAAAACGTCTTCTACAGATTTAATGTATTCACTAAGTTCAGTTGAGTCGTCTTCATATCTAGGAATTCGTTTAATATAGACATCTGAAATCCCGGTGGATAGTTAATAATAACGGGTTGAATAGGTTGTTCTGCTTGTACTGCAGCAACATTTTGATTTAATAAACCACTTTGATTCTGCATGTGTAGAATTGGTCTACGTAAATTTAATTAAATGGGTATAAAAGGTATTTGTTCAATTTGATCACTATCAGAATCTGAAGATTCGAAACTAATGCTGGATATGAATTTTTGACACTTTTTGTTTATAGTATGTGTTTATGTAAGTAAACTAAATTAATCTAACAGGCTTCCTAACATGAACTTTTAGTAGTCTGGATGGTGTATTAATTATTATGCAATACTCCAAATTTCTCGCTTATAAGTAGTTCAAGTTAACTTAACTAAATTAGTAGGTTTTAATATTCATTTAAAAAATAGTGCAACAATGGCTTGCAAAAATAAATTTTCGTACTTACAAAGCTTTCAGCATTTTCTAGTTGAATTATGTAATGAGATGGTTCCAATAGCCATAACGACGAGTGCCCGTTGGTTCCTACATTTAAAAAAAAACGAAAAATCACATAAACTCGAATTTATTTCTTAATCTCATAAAATATAGTACTGAAGTAGTTGAATAACCAATAAGTTTATTAATTTCAACTTAATTATGAATAGTCTGATTGTTAACTTTAATAATACAATCTATAACACTATTATGTACAAAGTACAAAGACGCAATTTCCAAACAGTTGTAATTAGAAAAAAAATGTCAAAAAATAGTTAGTGCGGGCACCATTTGCCAGACGGTTCATCAGTCTCAGAACTACACTATACTCGGGCCGTCCACAAGAGAGAGCTATCACGTGAAAGGGGCGTGTAGTAGGCGGAGTTATATCGAAGCCCGATTTACACTATAACATGATTGTAGATAATTTAAGACATTTATGAAAGAAAGATTTAATAGTATATTGCGATACGAGTTCGGTAAGTGCCTATTTAACAAATCGAAAAAATGTTAGAAAAACGGGACCCGAAAGGTCGAGTTTTTCCAATTTTCGAGATTTGTTAAGAGCACTTAACGATCCAAGTATTGCATACTATTTTTTGCACAATCGTTTTAGCAAAAAAGAAAAACGAAGTGAAATATTCGTGCAGTTTTTGTAATGAATTGATTGGAAAAAATTGGTTAAATATTACAAAATCATTATTTTTTGGTTGCTATAGAAACATGCGACGACGTGGTAAAGTCAATTTACTGTTATTGTCAACAATATCGGTAAGTACAGAATAGCACACGATTGTGCAAAAAAACAATTGTTGTAAATTTCCTTGTTTTGTCAATATTTCAATCGGGTATTAATTTTAATCATAGTAATTGCTCTATAGTTACCATTATTGGACCAATAATTTATGCGACAGTTAACTGTTTATTCTTTCTGTTTATTACAAAAAAGTACAAGTACAAGTACAAAAGTACAGATTTACAATTTAATCCGATTTGGAAGATGAAGATGTATCAGAATCTTCTCCCAAGTTGATTAGTAAGGGCTGCACTTCGATATCCATTAGAGGATCTAATTGCCACATTTTCTTTTCTATTTTAATCACATGGCCAAATGCATTTCTCCAGTTTTCAGCAGTAACATTGGAAATGGATTGGTAAAAAAGGATCTTAACATCAGCTAATTTGAAAGTGGTGTTCTTTCTGCTTACTTCTCCCTTGGTTTGAGCCCATATCAGCTCTATGGGATTGAGCTCACAGTGATAGGGTGGAAGCCTTAATATGGTTCGATTAGTGTCGGTCGCCATTATATCCAGGCATAATGAGTTTCGCCCTTATTAGCTGCTACCAGCTGGAGAAGCTGCTCTCACCATGTCCTCTTCCAAAGCAATGTCCTTGCTTGTCAACCAAGATTGAATATCGGCTTGTCTTGTTGTACTATTTGGGACCTTATCAATTTTTCTGGAGTGGTACGATGCGTTGTCCATTACTATTACACACCCTTCTTCTAATTGTGGTAGAACTTCTTCGAACCATTTCTCAAAAACCTTTGAATCCATGTCTTCATGGTAATCACCAGTCTTCTTTGATTCAAAAAGAAGTAGCCGGTTTTCCACAAATCCATCATCTGACCCGATATGGAGGATGATGAACCGTTTGCCTTCTCCAGTGGGATGTTTGAGGCCAGTGGATAAACCTTGGATAAAAGCCTGCCTGGCAGTTGTGACAGTTGTATCTGTCCAGACTTTCGTAACAGTGTGACCTGCATTTATCCATGTTTCGTCCAGATAATATATTTTTTTGCCTGCTTCACGATGTTTTTTAATTCCTCGGAGGTAACGTCGCCTCCAAGCAATTATTTCTGGTTTTTCTTTTAGCATACTATTCCGGTTTCTTATGCGTGACTATCTCATGTATAGTGAGACCTTCTGCAGCTGCCATCTAGCGGTAGCGCGTGCACTTGCGTAGGAGTTGTGTGTGTGCTGAATGGGTTGCTTATAAGATCGTGACGGTAGGCACGCGTCACAGTATTGGTTTCAACCTCTTGCTGTTTACATCTGTTGAGGATACAGTCATATATCGGTCGTACTTTCCACAATTTATCATCAGGGTTTTAATCTTCTAAATTATTGCCACCGTGAAAATTTGTACGTAATTTGAAAAATCGATTTATAGGCATCTTGTCTGGAAATATATCTATTTCTAACAGCCTATCCCAGTACATCCTCAGACGAGGAAATTTTAGACATCCTGTTATAATATTTAGTCCGATAAAGGATTTTATTTCTTGAACATTTGTAGGGGTAAAGTTCATTTTTTCGTTCTGATTGGCACAAATATTTGTAAACGTACAAATTGTTGTAACAAACTCTCGGGAATGTATTTTGAAAAATATTTTATGGGATATTCATCTTGAAATAATATATGGTCCGTAGAGTTTCCCACTTTCAAAGCTAATTCTCTTTTCAAATATTGCATTTTTTTCATCCACATGATTTTATCTTTTTTTGTAAGTTCATACTCATTTACTCCCGAAAATTCTTCTGCGTCAGAAATATATTCCTTATCCTCATTCTCTCCACTGGTGTCTTCTAGCTGTTTTTCTTCACTGTATTCTACGGGATCAGGTAGTGGATCACCTATCCTCCTTATAACTGGAACTTTATTGTCCTCTTCCTCATTTTCACTTTCTGCTAAATAGGGGAGACCGGGGACAATAGTAACACTTTTTATTTAAAATATCCCCACACTGGCAAAAATAATTTTAAAGGCACTAAATGTTATTATTAAATTAGTGCACGTTTTGCCTATGTGATGTAATAATTATAATTCACTTGTTCCTTTTGTACGCCAAGAAATAAATAGTTTTTGGCATCTACATTTGTCCCCAATTCGAGGACAATTGTAACACGAAAAGGGACAGTTGTAACACGAACAATATTTATTAATTTAGGTTAGTTAAAATCAAATCTTTATTCATATTAAAGTGGCATACATAGGCAACCTAATAAGGAACAACAAAGAAAAGAAGAACATGATAAGTACATTATATACATTAATATAACTGCTTAATCTGCACAGCTAATGCATGAAAAAAACGTTTCTTCATCTCCAATGTTCGTACAAATAACGTGTGCCCGCCCCTTGCAGTCCTGGCACTGTATCCATGTTTCACCATTTGCATCAGATGAGAAAGGTTTTATGCAATACACACACACAAAGCATCGCCCTTTCGTCCGAAGAACTGTCTAGGGTAATTCGGGGAGAGATGGCCCAATGTTTATATAAAAATCAGAACATTGTTAATTTAACCGCTACTCAAAGAGAAAAAATCGCTTGAGACAGTAAATATAAAAGGAAATTATAATGCTGTGGTAAAATACAAAAAAGACAAAATTTTTCCAAAAAAATTAATTGCAACTCGTGCATATGACCATCTAACCCGGATTGTCCGGGTAGGATGACCCAGGTGGAAAATGAATATTTTGAAGAAAATGAGAATGTAATTTATCTCTTTCTCGGAGCTAAAACTTTTCCGCGACGATCACAGAGGTTCACAAAAGTTGAACATCCGTCGTGAAATCACTTTTCACAGTTGACACATTTAACCCAATCGTCTTGTTTCGATGTAGAGCAGTACTGCTCCCCACATCCCAAGCATTCAGCACTGTCGTCAGACTCTTAGGAAACAAAGTCAGAAAAGTTTTCATATTAAAGTGGTATACATAGGCAACCTAATAAGGTACAACAATGAAAAAAAAGAACATAATAATTACATTATATACATTAATGTAACTGCTTAGTCTGCACAGTTAATGCATGAAAAAAACGTTTCTCGATCGCCAGTGTTCGTACAAATAACGTGTGCCTACCCCTTGTAGTCCTGGCACTCTATCCATGTTTCACCATTTGCATCAGATGAGAAAGGCTTCATGCAATACACACACGAAGCATCGCCCTCTTCGTCCGAAGTCTACTATCTTTTTTTTTTTGAAAAGTGTCTTTTAGCCCTGGACACTTTTCCTTTATCAACGATTTTGGTCATTTTTCTGGCTGCTTCTTCTTCCTCAAATGCTTCTTTTTCAGGGGTTTCTATTAATATGGCTGTTGTCTTCCTTTTCTTTTTCGTTCTTTGTCTTTTATTGCTACCGATTGCGTTTGGATAGGTCTAATATTTTCTAACAGTTCCCTAGAAGAATTAAGCTCTTCATCTCCAATAATATCCTCTTTAGATGTAGAAAGAACTGGTTCATTTTCTACTACAACATTTTCATTCGAAGCTAACGTAGAAGGAACAAGGTCATTTTCATAATTTAATCCAAGACTTTCTCCTATTACATGAGGAACATCATTTTCACTTGAATCTAAGGGGCGGTCTGTTGGTACCGAAGGTGCAAATTCAAAATCTTCGAAAATGGCCCTATTAAATGGACTTATGCCACTCATTTTAAAGCCATTCATTGTATTAGTAGACGTCGTAGCCTTCCGGAGCGCATCCATGCATCTATAGAACTGTTCACGTATGTCTTAAAGGGACCATACACTCCCCGGTCTAGTGGTTGCAGCTTGTGGGAGGTATGGGGAGGAAAAGGTAATAGAACGATGCTATTTTCGCGACAAAAATCTATAGTAGAAACACTTAAATGGGATTCATGATTGTCAAGGAGCAAAAGATTTTTTTTAATCTATAGACGGTTTAGTATGGGCAGCAAAATGCTTAGTGAAATTAAAGAAAGTGTGCTTGTCCATCCATCCCGAACCGTTAGCTTCGCCTATTGAACCCGTGGGTGCTTCCATCATAAAATATGGTTTGAAACGCTTTCGAGGAAAAATTAACATCGGCGGAATCGCATTTCCAATTGCATTTATTGCTACACAAACGGTAATCAACGTGCCACTTTCTGCTGATGTTATTGCACCTACTTGTTTAAGCCCCTTGGCGGGTTGAAACTCCGGCGTCGTCTGGTATCCTCTAAGTACGTTGTATACACTGGCTACAGAAACTCTGTAATGTAAGCAATGCCTGAGAAAATACAATACAACAATAATTAGAGTATAACATTACCAGCTGCTTTTGCAGACAACTCAACTTTTTCGGTTTTCGATGATTCGGGAAATTTTTCTGAGAACACTTTAAATGTATTCAAAACTCCCATTTTGTCTTCAACAGAAAAGTGGAGCCTCTTGTTACGTTTTTGGGTGGTGATAAGTGAATATTGTTATGATTATCTGCCATGTTAATCCGCTTAATCAAAAAAAACAAGTGGTTAAGCAATAACCTAAAAGTAACTTATTTTTATTAATCCTGAGAATTAATCCAAATCTGCTTCTGGTTCAACTTACAATTATTATTTTGTATCCGTTATTCTACGTAGTCTTGAAAAAGAATTAACGCAACAGAACATCGAAGCAACCTATAGCAGAAGGCGCAGCGTAACTAATGCACGTTGTAAACTGGCCCTGTGTAAACGGGATCTTGAAATCTCATCACCACTTCTCTTAGCCAATAAGAAGAGCACTTCGAACAAGCACGTGCTGGTCACGCGTGTTTATGAAAATGCCTCCACATAACGAATATCGAGGCATTTTCGTAAACAAAACAGAAATTAAAAATACAATTTCTATAACACCAAAGTATTTAATTGACAGCATTGTTCTATACTATAGGTCACATGCACTACCCATTGTTTTTGAGATCATGGCTACCTGATAATTGCACGTCGTAACGGCAACCCAAAACTTGTACAAGCATTTTAAGGCAAACGGTTGCCTTTACACGTATGAACTAAGAGTACCTTATTTTTGTAATTTTTAATTCCCTTTCAGAAATAAACTAAAAATTTAAAATTTGCTACTAATAACAAAGTTAGAGCTAATATAAGATTTCAGTGGTAGGTTAAGTGCCTCTTACGGTCAAGTCTGGTTGATGAAAATAATTCTCTCAGTGTACTACATAATGATAAGTATGTGTACCAAATTGGAAAGAAATATCTTTAGATTTGTGGAAATTACAATAAAAAGAAAAAATAAAAAATTGAACTTTAAGGCCCTATAACTTCTTAAGGAAGAACTTTCTGCCTAAGGTATATTAGATTTAATCGGTTTATTTTTACCTAGAGAATCTTTAACGAAACGCTGGCCCATTCTTTCTGAGACACCTTGTATAAGTAGTTTGACATATCAAGAATTCTTTCAACTTTGAAAATGTTTGTGAAAACCTACAATGTCTTATGTATGTTTTTGTGATACCCAACCGCCTTAAGCGTGAGAATTTTTCGATTTGGAGCCATTCCTACAATGAATGTGTCGCCCACTGTGTCTTTTCCGCATAGACGTCAGACTAATAGTAACTCCCCGTGTGTATGTACATACCGAAAGAATGAGAACGGTAAATCCCCGGTTTAATCGGGGAAGTCCCTCAGTGAAGGCAGGCAGCACAGTTGGCGCGCGGCGCTATTGAGTAATGCAACAGCGACACTCGCGACAGAAATAAGAGGGGTGTCCGCGAAGGGGAATTTCAGACTATTATGATCCATCAGTTGAGCCACATTCCTTGTTATACAAAGATTATCCGTTACGTAAATTAAATATAGTTTTCAATTTTTATAAGTTAAAAGGCTATATTTTATTGTAGTTGTAATAGTTTTGTTGAAATGTTTCACCATTTGTTTAGATTTCGCATTATATTAAACCACCTACTCAAAAATGCGGGCCGGTCGAACTATTATGAGCCTGGGCTCGTAATTTAAATGCGCTATCAAAGTCACCCTTAACATTTTATTATTTTATGATAAAATATTTCTAAAATTTTAAAAAATTGTCATACAACGGTACCAAACGGTACTGCAAAAAATGTTTTCTAAAAAAAACAAGGCTTGAGAAATAAACGATTTTATTTTCATTGAAACGTTATCAAACTTATTGTCTTACTTCTAACTTAAAGTAAATAATCTAACGAAAGTAATAAGCAAATTGTAAGTAAACCTTAAAACTAAGCGGAAAGAAAACAACAATTCATATTAGCATTCGTAAACATCAACACTATGTGGGAAAACATATCTTTTCATGCGAGCCCTGGAGTTTTCAACTCTGCTTGCTCTAGTGCGGCTAGTATATCCTTAAACAACACCACAAAGAAATCATTTTCTACAGATTTAAATGTCTTTTGCTGTGTCCATAGATTTTAATCCCAACACGTTATATTCATGGCCTTCCAATTCTTCTTGTATTATAGCTACATATCGATAAGTGGCAGACTTTCTTTTCCAGACATTACCTGCACAAGAAGGAAAGTTCCGGGTGCTATTTTAGTAGCATCCACTGGTATGTATTCGACTTCATCAGCATCCACTGTATCGACACTGTATTCGACTGTATCCATTGGATTATCAGTAATGGTCCGAAAAATCTGCAGTCATATTTTGATTTTCATGTTCGTCTTCAGATGTATCTTCTGATGAATCTGCAAGACAAGTAACGCTTTTTCTTGCTGTAATATTTAACCGTGATTTTTTCTTTGCTGGGCCCGAGTAGGCGTACTATTGTAGCGCTTTTCTTTTAAATGACACTAAAGTGCTTTCATATCCAACTGCAAATGTCTCGTTATCGCTGGCAGTGGGTATTTTATCCAAAATTCTATTTTTATTGAGAGAATATAAACCAGTACCTTCAAATACGCTCACTGAGTGTGGTTCAAACTATCACTGAGCACGGATGTGTGCAGCGAGCTCAGATTAGAAATTGAAACGCCGTGACCTCGCATATTTTGCGAATCTATCGTTAAAATTATTATTATAAAAATTCAGTGTAACTACTACAAACGGTTATTAGTCTCTTAAAATAAATAACTGCTTCCCCCTAAGGGGGAGGCCGCAAAGAATTATCATGGCCAGCCCAGAAAGCCAGCCAGCATCCCAACCAGCTAAAAAATTAAAAATCAATTTAAGTGAGTGCCATAAGAAGTATATCCTTGACGAAGAATCCCTGTTATCAAACAATAACTATTTCCTACCCCGGCATATCGAACAACAAATAAACATGGAGCAAGAACCAGCCAGCAGCCAACCTTCAACTTCGAGTTCAACTCCAAAGATCAGAATACCTCCAATCTTTTTGCATGCTGTTAACCATTATCAAACGATTATAGCCGATCTAAAAAGCTAACATTGAGCGAGTTCACTACTCAGCATAGAAAAGACGGTTTAAAAATCAATTTAACAACTGTAACAGATTATAGAGCAGTTTCAAAATACTACGAACAAGAAAAAGTTCAATTTCACACATACAGAGACCCGGAAAAGGCAGTACTAGAGGTTGTTATGCGAAATGTTCCAATTTCTATAACAACCACTGAAATTCTCGATGAACTAAAAACTGTTTATCCTGTACTACAAGTAACTAGGTTTTTAAACAAGAAAAAAGAACCATTGCCCTTATGTGCAATCCAACTAACCAAAAATGATCAAGCCCAACAAATCTACAAACTTGATAAAATTATGAATTGCATAGTTGCGGTAGAACCGCGAAGACGACCTACAGAAACTCCTCAATGTACAAAATGTCAGAGATATGGGCACACAAAAAACTACTGTCGATTAGATGCTAGATGTGTTAAATGTGACGGAATGCATCATTATTCTTCCTGCAGTAAACCTCGCGATACTCCTCCTAAATGTGTAAATTGCGGAGGAGAGCATGCAGCCAGTTACAAAGGATGTCCGTATTACCAATCAATTAAAACTAGTAGCGGCTCACGTATTAACAGAACAATTAATCAACAGCAAACACCTCAGCGACCAGAAATAAGATCATATGCCGGTAGGACTGCAATAAATCCTAACGTCGAAAATAGTTCTCAGTCCACTAATAGCAACACAAATTTTATGGAGTTAATTATAAATAAAATCTATGAATTAGTCCAACCACTGCTTTTGAAGCTAAAAATATGTTATCAAGCTTTATAGCAAACCTGCTTAATCAAAATGTTCAATAACAACATAAATATTACACAAAAGTTATCTCTATTAAATTTCAATGCTGATGGAATCAAACGCCAACAAAATGTCTTTTCATTGTTTCTAAGTAGGCACAACATCGACGTGGCATGTCTAAGCGAAACTCACCTAGTAAATTCGCAGCCATTTAAAGTACACGGATACAAAATGTACAGAACTGATAGAAATTCCCAGCACGCAAGTGCAGGTGTTGCAATAGCAATAACCATCATCAATTATTACTTCCAAATTTGACTTCGCTCGAAACTGTAGCAGTTAAGATACAACTTAACCGTAATTATGAATTAATAATCATCGCATGTTACAAACAACCAAACAAGCGCCTCATAGATAATGAATTGTACAATCTATTTCAAAATAATACACCTACATTGCTTCTCGGTGACCTAAATTCAAAAAATACAATTTGGGGTTGCAGAGCAAACAATCCAAGTGGCGTCATTCTTCAAAATATCGCCTCTAGGGAAGGAGTTCACATATTAGCTCCCCCAGAACCGTCTCACTTCCCATACAGAAGTGATCATATGCCTGACATCCTTGACATAGCGCTCCTTAAACATGTAGCATTACAATTTCATCAATCTGTCCTAACTGAGCTTGATTCCGATTATTTGCCAGTGATTCTCTCCACTAATGCGAGCGTCTCCATTAAAAACAGACCGAGAAGATTAATTAATGGAAAAGTTGAATGGGAATACTTTCAGGCGGAACTAAACATAAAGCTGAAACCGATTCCAATCCAAAATAAGCGAGACGTAG
>JABXWE010020214.1:0-27120 GCA_014611495.1 Limonius californicus | reverse complement strand
ATATATATATATATATATATATGAATAAATGCTTTTTCCAGCCCAATCTAAATTACAAAAATCCTCTTCAGCGTCCATTTCGGGGATACTTACCCTATGATTGAATTAAACCTTCTTGCATTACTACTTATAGGAATTGCAGAATAGGTGGAGAAAGTTACTTTCCACATTTTTCAGAATTTGTGGCCTTAAAGGTCTTACTTATCCTTTCTTCCTTCGTATTATTAGATATTGTATCGGCTTGATAAACTTCTTTGTTTACACAGTCCCCTAGTTAAAAATCAGATCAGGTCATACTCATGGATTCTGGTAGCCCAATGTATAAAGCATCGATACCGCAACCAATCTAACAACCTAATTCCATTCTCTTTTAAAAGTGTTCGCCATGCAGCTCTGGTTACAAATTAGCGGTGACAAATCTTCATGCTGAGAGTTTTGAATACTATCTCTTAACTACAAGATTTTCAGCAATTACTGTAGTACCTCACATGAAAATTATCAATTTTAATTGCAATGATGTTCTAGAATATCCTGTTTCTAGTTCAAAGAGGTTTATTTTTCTTATAAGTATTGTGAATAAATACATAGTTTCTTCCTCATTCACCTTGAATCATTACTTGCATCTTTATCTAGTTTTGAAAAAGTACTAAATATGAAAATGTTGAATACTGCCGCAATCGATTAAAAATACTAAATACCTATGCGGTAGGTATTCGCTATTAAAAATGTTAATACATTTTAAATTTATCACGCGACTTAATACGTCTATCCTTTGGTGGTGACGTGAGCTTAGGTACGTCATCCCGTGCGTCGAAGTTCCATGGTTAGTTTATTTTATATTAATTTATTTTTTTTTGTCTGGATTCGTTGTACGGTGCAAGTTGCAGTTTATTGTTAACTTTTGTCATGTAAGTAACGATTAATTAATCCATTAATATAAATAATTTCTTACACCAGAATAGCTTCGCAATCGTAAATAATCTTCAGCGCCGCGTTTACTACAAGGCAAACTACGTTCTCTAAACCAGTGGTGCGTAACACATAGGTCGCGATTTTTATATTATTTTTAATTTTGCACTTGAAAAATATCGGTAAAATTGCTTTAATGAAATAGAAACAGCATTGTTAATTTTCAAAAATAATCAGCTATCCACTATATTTCCTTACCTATACCAATGACATCTGAAAATAGAAGTAAACGTTTTAATTATGAAGCAAAAGAAATGCTTAATTATTTCATAAACGAAGCTGTTTAACAAAATATGAAGTAGTTCTTTTGTGTTGATACAGCGACAGTAACGCGAATAAGTGTGGGTCGCTACCTCCTAGAGGGGTCGCTATATAGAGTTAGGGCGGTCGGGTGAAGATTTCCAAAATAAAACAAAATACCTTTTCAAGATATTCATTTCTACCTTTCACAAAGTAAACAAATATAAATGAAACTTAAAATAATAAAATTTCCAATAAATGCAAGAACCTAAACATATACGACTGTAAACATGAGAACAAGTTGCAAAGTAAAGACATTAATGCGATGTATGTACCTGTTTTTCAAATACTAGCTTTTCAAATCTTTTTTTGACATTCACACTACCGTTTCTCCCACGGAACCACTTTCGTATTACTTCAGGGCGTGCAGGCGTCCCTTACATGCTAGCCATTCACGCAACATGCACCCTAATCTTAACTAAGTGAAATACGGTCGTCTCAGCCGAGGTTCGGCCCCGCGGCCGATTAAGCCACATTTTACTGTGACCTCGACCGACAGCGTTTGTTCGCGCTGCCCCATCGAGGTCCCCGCTTTTCAAATCTGGGGTCTGCATTAAGTACAAACACAATAATATCATTTTCAAATTCGAGGCGACTTCTTAGTTCTGTTTTGATGGCAATCATGTTCGAGAAACTTAATTCGCACAAATATGATGTAGCAAATGGCACCAAACACTTTATAGATTTGTCCGCAAGCTTGGAATAATCTTGCATTGATCCAATCTACGGTCTGGGAAAATAAGTCTAGTTTCAACATTGCATCACATGATATTTCAATAAGTTTATCTTTCATTTTTGTAAAAATTTCAGCTCGTTCAAGGGAATTGTCTATAAACATATACGGTGTCCATCTGCGATTGTCATAACTGTTTAGAATTTCTTTGGGGAAATAGTCAATGAGCTGTTGTTTAAAATTTAACAAACTAACTTGCATATCTGCAAACACGTGTTAGATTTTATCATATTATCATCCTTAACTTAGTCTTCCATGAGTTCTTGAACACACTGAAAAGAATCGAACTTCATTTTTCCAATCCGAGCAGAAATCAAGTTTCTTTATAAATCTGTTAATTTTGTCCGTGGCTGTTATTATGTTAATATCACAGCCTTGCAAGCTGCTATTCAGGGGTTTAAGGGTTCGAAAATATCTGCAAGCAAAGCCAGCTTAAAAAGCCAAAGGGAATTGGAAAATATATTCGCATATTCCTATTTCTCATCTTGCAGGTATATCAAAAGTTCCCCTTGTAACTGGAAAAGTCTTTGCAAGACTTTACCCATGGAAAGCCATTTTACTTCCGTGAGATAAAGAAGATTTGTATATAAAGAACCCATGTCTCCAGAACTTTTTCAAAAAATGCGAGTCTGTAATGCTTTTCCCCTGATGGAATTTACCACTTTAATGACATTGTTCAAAACACAGTTCATTTCAGAAGGTACAGATACAAGAGCTTCCCGATGTAAAAAACAGTGTACCTATGTAGCATTTGGCATTACCTCTTTTAATCGATGTACTATCATAGCCTTGACGCTATGCGTGCATATAGCAACGCATCTTCCCCAGTCAATATCCTACTTATTAGTACTTTGCATAAAAGTGTCGAATAAACATTTTCCAGGCGGACATGAATTGCGCGGAATTTTACGAGCCCGTTAATACCTACCATGAACTGCGCGGAGTACCCCATACAGGTAGGTGTGGATTGCGCGTAATCTTTTAATCTTCTGAGATGATAACAAATACATCTACCCCTCAGGTAACTTACTTTCATGTAGGTAATTAGCTATTCTTTGAAATCGTTATTCAATTGTTTACTTGCAAGTAAATGCTGCTGTTTTTCTTCAATATGAGTGTAAAAGTAATATTGAGTGAACGCAACAGTGAATTATTGTTAATAAATAGTTTTAAATTTAGAAAATGCTCTGAATTAAAAACCGGCGAAACATACTGGTAATGCACAAACAAGTCATGTCGGGCTAAAATATACATACTGAGAGAACAACGCTTAATTTCCAAAAGTCATTTCGTGCACAATCATGAAGAAGAGCTAGGGAAATTAAACAGACAAATTATTTCTAATTCTGTGAAGAGAAATGCGGTGGACGACTTAAATGAAAAACTATCTAAAATAATTAATTCAGAACTAAAGCAACAATCAGAACAGCTTAACACTTTAACGATATGTTAATAGTTTATAAATGTTTCTGCATGATTAGATTAGATGTTAGAAATGTGCAATGTGTGTAATACTTTTCTATATTTTATACAATAAGAAATAAAACATTAATAAACATTATTCTCAGCAGATTTACTTTCTGCTTCATTACAAATAAATAAAAATAAGTTTTAAAAATATCGAGTGTTCTTAGAAAACTCTTTACTGCATTTTTCGTCAAATCTAAATGGTGGATACATCATAATTTCTCTTCATGTTTTCAAAACAGACTACCTGCAACCTGCAAGGATGAAATAATTAATAGATTATTTTACGCGCAATCCATGTGCACCTCTGCGCGCAATTCATGTTTTCACAATATACTACCTGCAAGGATGGAGTGATTAAATGATTAGTTTACGCGCAATTCATGTGCGCCCCATTTTCCGGTGGTATTGACCTCTAATGGAGCAAAAATAAAATATCTAAAATGCTACAAATTGGGCACAGTTAGTAATATCCGTGGACTCGTTCTTCTGTAATGAGAAGTACGTGCCCTTCATAATATTTTCAACAACTTGTGTTCGATTATCTTTTGCCATGTCATTTATTATTCTCTGAATAGTATTACTAGAGAAGGGTATTACCTTCAGCTTGTCAGCGTCTTTTCACCAATCATTATTTGCACCATTTCAAAAATTGCTGGTAAAATCAGAACTTCAGTAATTCTATGTGGCTTACTGGTTCTTGCAATGCGAAATGCAACTCGATAACTTAATAGCAGTGCTTTCTCATTAGTATTGGTTGCTGATTGAAAAGCAGCTTGCTCCTTGTGCATGGAGTTTAGCTTCATTTCGATGAATACCACTTTTTTGTCTGGATGTTTGGTACTTAAATATCGAAATAGCTTTAATGGCTTCATACTTTCTTTTGACAGTACTTCTCGAATCTCGACAATGTACATACTGGGGTTTTTAGGAAATAACGTTAAACCCATATTTGAGATATTCGTCGCTGTACAATCTAGTTTTCTCTGTATTCTTGTCACTGCTTAATGCAGAAGGTTCTAATGACTGTTTTAAAAGTATACCCATCTTTAACAAAACGAGTATAGCTCGTACTTAACGTTAAATATTTGTTATCGATTTATTGCACTCACCACACAGTACAGCACACAATTTTGAAATGATGACTAATTTCATCGCGGTCCGCTGCTTATATAAAGCAAAATGGATTTTACAGATTATTCCAGTGTCATCTATCACCCTACCGAATATAGTGGAAATTTCCGAAAAAACGGGGAACATATAAATAAATTGCATTACTTGGTAATAGATGGTGTCAGTTGGCCGTTTAGCCGCTGATTTTGAAGAGGGGGCCCGCGAGAAAAATTTTCGGCAAGAAGTGGTCGCGCTTAAAAAGTGTGGGAACCATTGATCTAGAACCGTATGAAGTTTACTAAAGAAACATATAACAATGATTTCAGTTTCGAATTAAAAAACCTTGATGTTACATAAAAGAATGGAAACCTAGTAACAGCACTTGCACCTGCACATTGTGCATATCGAAAATGCAGAAACACGACCCTAAATAACATTAACATTGGCAAATTAATCTTCCACATTTTCTTGCTTCTACAAGCTAGCTAGCTAGCTGACAGTCTACTAAACTAAACACTATCTTAGGTGTAATAGTTCTCGTATTTTGAGACATAGGCAGTTTTTAAACGGTTATTTTAAAAAAGAATGGAAACCTAGTAACAGCACTTGCACCTGCACATTGTGCATATCGAAAATGCAGA
The DNA here is from genome assembly GCA_014611495.1 of Limonius californicus. Classification (NCBI taxonomy): domain Eukaryota; kingdom Metazoa; phylum Arthropoda; class Insecta; order Coleoptera; family Elateridae; genus Limonius; species Limonius californicus. The sequence goes on along the minus strand of JABXWE010020214.1, from coordinate 21,897 downwards.
AACACGACCCTAAATAACATTAACATTGGCAAATTAATCTTCCACATTTTCTTGCTTCTACAAGCTAGCTAGCTAGCTGACAGTCTACTAAACTAAACACTATCTTAGGTGTAATAGTTCTCGTATTTTGAGACATAGGCAGTATACAATATTAATAATATTGTTCATAACATTGCTTGCTTATTACAACTTGTTTGAACTTGCATAAACCCACAGACAATGAATAAAATGGATGAATGTATGTTATTTGCGGGTTGTGGTTTAAGCGTTGCACGGGTTATCGTCATGGCAAAAGCGTGTGGATTTGAAACGTTTCAAACCGAGTATTTCCCTCAAAATACTTTATGTTGCGCACCTTGACACCACGTGCTATGCTTCTATGTCTTTCTTTATATCCTTAAATTTGAAATCATTCATCATTTGCCACAGTTTATACATGTTTTTTGCTCTTCATGGTAAAATTTTCTAAAAATGTGATACTGTATAATTTTCTTATAATCTAACGACAATGTTGGATTTTCCCACTGTTCTGTTATCTATACCTCTTAGCCTTACAACAGTTTTCCAAGAAAATATCAAACTGTACCATCAACGAAAGCTAGCGTCTATGGAAACATGTATCATATAAAATACAACATGTGGCCAGGTTTCATGTTCAATGTTAGTTACATTTTCGATGAACGCTTAATCTTATAATCCGAATTCCAGCGGGTACGCCCGTGACCCTAGTGTTTACAGTAATGCCTATAACTACGCACGCGTCGTACGTAGCGGCTTGCCAATCTCAGCACCATCAGCATTTATAGTATACGTAGCCTATATATACTTTTAAAAAGATCGCGTCAATTTCGCATATTGTGTATGCAACCAACTATACCGACAACTAAAAATCACAAATAAACGTCACTATAGTTGTGAATTATTTGAGTATGAAGGTTATGTTGATGCAGTGTTTATATTAAATAAGTATTTCACCTTGTAGGTATATAGGACGCAGATGATGATTTATTTATTAAATACAAAAATGGACAGGATGTTTCCGTAAGGTTCGTGCACATTATATTTCTTTTGTACAAAACACATACATCAGCGGCAGAATGGTGTAATGGTCAGCATACCTGCCTTCCAAGCAGTTGATCCGAGTTCAATTCCCAGCGATGGCAAACTTTTTTTAATTATTATTATTCAATGTAGCCTAAAATATTTCATTTCATTTCAAAACGTGATTTCTTCGGTTAAAACGTGATTACTTTCAGTTTTTATTTTATGGGAATTTATTACGCATCCCTCTGATTTAAATGTTCTAACAATTGTTTGACACTAAATAAAGATTAATTTTATTTTTTAGCATTGAATTAAGTTTATTGCTGTGGTCACAGCATGCTTGAGTTGTCTGTATAAAATAAGAACTAAAAGTAATCACGTTTTAACCGAAGAAATGAAATGAAATATTTTATGGTACTTTGAATAATAATAATTAAAAAAAGTTTGCCATCGCCGGGAATTGAACTCGGATCAACTGCTTGGAAGGCAGGTATGCTGACCATTACACCATTCTGCCGCTTATGTATGTGTTTTGTACAAAAGAAATATAATGTGCACGGACCTTACGGAAGCATCCTGTCGATTTTTATATTTAATAAACAAATCATCATCTGCGTCCTACATACCTACAAGGTGAAATACTTATTTAATATAAACACTGCATCAACATAACCTTCATACTCAAATAATTCACAACTATAGTGACGTTTATTTGTGATTTTTAGTTGTCGGTATAGTTGGTTGCATACACAATAGGCGAAATTGACGCGTTCTTTTTAAAAGTATACATAGGCTACGTATACTAAAAAGAAAAATTCCGTGTATATAGTTAAATTTTATAATTTTCTGCTACCTACTGGAGGTTGTGTCGTATACGACCTCACAATGTGATTAGTATCACCAATATTTCTTTTTGTGTGTTATCAAATGTGATTAAATTTCTTCGTTTCACCCCAAGCATTTTTTACTAAAACAGTTGTAAAGGTTATACATGGTATACTACCCAGTTCCACACAAAAACAACAAGGACTTCTAAAAACTATATTGTTCTACATTTACCTGGTCCAAAAGGAGTAGTGCACAATATCCACGGTGTGAAAGAGGTATGGCAGTTTTTTCTACCGACAGAGTTATTGACATAGTAATACAACATGCAAATAAAAAAATTTAATTTAAAAATCAGTAATACACAACTGCATAGAACCACCTCCATGAAATCAACAAAACCGAAATCTTAGCTGTGTCCGACGTATTGTATTTCTCAACTGTTCTAAATAATGCTCGTTTATCTTTAGAAGATATGTGGTCGAAAAATGTTGGTGTTATATTTAGGTATATCATGACAAAAACCGTTTTTAAACGGTTATTTTAAACTGCTTACGTTTTGAGGATAAAGATATTCGTGCAGAAAGATAAACTGAAGATCAATTTACACCAATGCGAGAAATATGGGGTTTAACCATTCCGTGTTGTAAAGAACGCTATACACCGTCGGAGTATTATTGACAAACAGTTGTTGAGTTCCAGAGGTCCACATCCATTTAAAATGTACATTCCTAGCAAACTTGACAAATATGGGTGGATGCTCAGATACATTCTTCAGCGTTTCATTTAATGAAAACATAAATCTCGTTTCTCGTTCTCTTTGCTCCTAAAAAAATGTTGTACTGATTAGTACTATGCATTTCATGATGCCATAGGCACAGACTGATAAGATGTTGTTTTACAATTCAACTAAGAGTGGTGTCGATATGTTTGACCAGCTATGCCATTCAAGAACAGTAGCTAGAAAAACATTATCAAATGCATCAGTACAAGGCCATATGAAGGAAAGACGATCCAATACGAGGCCACCACAGCAGCTGAGGAATGCTATTACAAAATATCTCCGCTATACCGATAAACAGCCTGCACAAAATGTTTGCATTGATCACTGTCATGCCATGTGTGAAGACTGTAAATAATTAATTGTAAGTTAGTTCGTGTCTGTTCTTCTCTTAGCAAAGAACACCAAAAGTGTGCTTTCATTGCTTTTGTAGGTTTTCGTAAATAATTCATATTTTTATAATAAATAATGTTTACATAAAACTACAATTGGCGGAGATATATAGTTTTTTGATTTCTCTTAGGACATATGGAATTTCCACACACTAAAATAATAAATCGAAAAGGGTCACTTACGACCCCACTGTGTGGAATGTGTTACAACTTTATCACCATGTGGGTCTAGGGTTGACAATAGTTCAGTGTTGTAAAATATTTAAAATATACTGGTGGCGCCAATTGACTTTAACATATGCAGCGTAAATTGCAACAACTTCACCGTATCCATAAATTCCTCGGACCTACGGAATGCGTTACTTTAGCACCCAGATTTTCCTAACGGTACGGAAAGTTTAATCAGTTTTCTCTAAAATGATTTCAATTCTGCTGGGAAAAGGGTTAAGAAGCGTACCCCAAGAATACCAAGGCTTGTCCATTCTTCTACCGGAACTATTACAGAAAGGTTGATATTATTCAAGTTGTTTATATTTCGTTATTATTATTATTTGTGTTACCCTTGTTATATTCGTGTATCATTAAATCTTTTATTACATGAACAGTGTACTTCTATTTAGTACCTTCTCCTTCTTCTTCTTCTTTCTAACCGTCATTCGTCCATTGTTGAACCTGCGTGTTATTTCTCCATCCTAGCCCTGCTGATCTCTTGATATCGTCTGTCCATCTCAGTTGTGGTCGTCCTCTACTTCGCTTAGCTTCTAATGGTCTCCAGACCTGTATTTTTTTATTCCACCTATTATCACTCTGGCTCATAGTGTGACCGCAACATTTTCTTTTAAGTGGGGCTATATATTCTGCTACGTCTATTACTTTGGTTTTCTGTCTTATCCATCGTATCCTCTCTCGGTCTTTTAATTTGATATTTAGCATTTGACGTTCCATTGCTCTTTCTCTTACTTGTTTCTCTTTTTTGTGTGTTATCCTGTACGTCGTCAATGTCACGACAATGACGGTCAACAACGATATGATGCCAGGGACGAACCATCGCCGTAGCCGAACAAGTTTTTAAATTAGAGAGCCCGATGCGTATTACGCTTGCTCCACGAGTTTTTTGAAAAGGCACAGCAGCTTGCCGGCCCCGCTATTCGAAACGAACCCGCACCAACCACAATTCACACTGACACCGTCCGACGCTCACTACAGCTGCGTTGTAAATGGCACATGCTCAAAATTGTATTGTTATCACTGGCCAAGGGGTATTTTATTTCGTTATTATTATTTGTGTTACCGTCGTTATATTCGTTCATCATTAAATGTTTTATTACATGCACAGTGTGCTTTTATTTAGTACCACTAACACTAGACAAACAGTCGCTCGAATAAATGAATTCTAAGGGTCGATCCACACTATAGTGCCGCTCTCGATACGGTCTCGATACGCTCTCGGTTCGATACAATATTCTTACAGAAGAAACAAATGAGTCTATTCACACTATCGCTGTCGCTACGATATCGATACCATACCGCTCCAATACCGATACACCTCAAAGAATATTTTATCGGAGCGAGATCGGACTTGTCAGGACTTGTAACGACAGTGTGAATATGTCTTCGATCTCAGTCCACTCCGCTTAGTGCTCGATTTGATGCAAACCACCAATTATTTTAGCAAATATCATTTCAAATGTACCAGAATCTATTCTAAAATACAATATGAATTTTTCTTCATCGTCAATTAAATGGCGATAGAACGTGTAATATTCTCCTTCACTTTTTCTTGCTTGTAAACGTGGATGTACCCACATTCGTCTTCTTCTTTTTCTCTGTGTTTTGATGCTTCTTGACCCATCGTCTAAAAGAATGGCTATCAAAACTAATTCTTCAGTAGAAAAGTTAAAAAATGAGATTTTCACTATTTGCATCGAACTTGTAACATTGATGATTGATGAGAAACGACTGAAGCGAGACCGGAGCCTGAACGGCAATGTGAATATGAGGAAATTGTATCGAACCGAGACCATATCGAGCGCTGCACTATAGTGTGGATCGACCCTAAATACGCGAAGACCGCATGCATTCTTTTTGCCACGTTCTACAAAAACTGATAGAAACCACCAAATTTAATCAGAATAACTCTGGAAAAGAAGTCTTAAAGTTTTGTATTTGGTATTTCATGGTATACTGCTATTCTGTAACTCTGTATATGCAGCCTTGATTGCAGATTTTTGGTTTACATGAAACTTGCAGTAAATTGCCATATTCTTTGAATTAGAGCAATGTGTAACCGTAACCTAGTATATTATATTTATTTCAGAAATTATGTCGAAATATGCAAATTCTTTTGATTAAGAAGAGTAATTTTGGGTATAGAATAATTGGCAGTTGAATTAAATAATGCCTAGTTATTACTTGCTTCAAATTGCATTTGTATACCTTAAAATATTGAAAAAGGGAGTGTCGACATTTTGTGGTGGTAACAACGAAACGCATTTATATGCACTGCAAGTTTTTACCTAAATGTTTTACGCGTATTAAACTACTTACAAACTCATTCTATATTTTAGAGGGAAATACATTAAATATGCGAGTGCATGAATTCGCACGTTAATTTTGATATGGAAAAAATAGCTATTTATATGTTAGAGAAACTGTTTTAGCCAGTTTAGATTTTAACATAACGAAATAGTAGATGCTGAAAAATCTTCGTAACAGTGCCAGAAAGGGTTTTATGAATGACCCAATTCGATCGTTAGTGGTTGACATGTTAGAAACCCTCCATTATAATTAAATACTTCGTGATAAGAACTTCCAATTTCTTATAAAATATTTAGCTAGGAAAAAGAACACGATCGCACTATTTTCTCGCACGCTATATACACATTTTTCTAACGGCAACATATTAACCAGCAATTCGTATTCCAGACGAACATATCTATGAAACCTGCATCAAAAGCTACAGGTGCTTTATAAAAACTAAGAAGGAAGTAACTTCGTTATTCATTTTCTGTCTTAATTGAAATAACAATTAAATTATTTTCTATAGGTAATTATACAACAGGCCTATTAAGAAATCTCTCTACATATGTATCATAATATAGTATGGGCCCTGGCTTTGATATCAAAGTCAGGCCCATGCGTATTACGAATGAGCTTTTTCAGATTGTTTTATCTCATGCAATATAGGTTCGAATTTTATAGCTTTCGATAGCCCAAAATTGAAAAGTTTAAACGTAACGCAGTTCAGTGGTTTTATAAGCTGATACGAAGCCCACCACGAGTAAAGTGGGGTGTTTATTTCCAGCGAGCCAACAGCCCTTAAAATGGAAACTGGAAAGATAGAAATAAAATATTCACTGCATCAACATTGCGCTGAAATATTTACTTTACTTTGGTGTTCTAGTGTTCTCTGTTTATTAAGGCGTTCATTTACATACGCAACCATACAAACATACGTTATAACATTTTAAGAACAAAAAATGAAACTACACTTTAGTAAATTCAAAGGAATAGCAGGAATTTACTAAATACATTAAAAACACCCTGACAGCAATAAATTTCTCGCAGCAAACAATTTAAACCCTGGAAAAAATTAACGATATACGTTAGGCTAACTACTGTATGTCAAAAAAACTACTTTCAAATAGAGCTTCTACAAACAGCATGAGGGTACTGCAATGGGTAATAAATAGTTCATCTCCATTCGTTGCAAATCTTTTTATAAGTAATTGCGAAACTAGAGTTAAAAGTAATGCAACATACTTCCCCAGAGTATGGATCACGTATGTGGATGATATTTTTGCCGGTTTCGATACCACTGTAAACAACATAGATGATTTCGTTAAGTAACTAAATTCCAAATTTCAGTTAATCAAATTCACATGTTCACATGAATTAGACAAGACAGTGGCTTTTCTTGACGTGTTACTTATTCGAAATAACTGTAAAGGATTAGAACTTGACGTTTACAGGAAAAAAACCAATGTAAACAAATTTATAATCAATGACTGAAATCTTTGTTTTCAACATAAAATGACGGCCTTTAATTTATTGGTTCACAGACTACTTACCTTTCCATTAAATCCAAATCGATATCGGATTGAATTTCGGCACATCACAAATAGTACTTCCTACAAAGGTTTATCTCTAGACGTTATTGATAATGTAATTAGAAAAGGTAAGCTAACAGTAAATGTCCATAATTCCACGACTATACAAAGTTCCCATTTTGAAGAAATCACCAGAAATTTCATCAAAATTCCGTATCACCTCTTAACCGAAGACCTTGACATAATATGCAAACAAATCAATTTCAAAATTGTATTTTGTTCAAAGAAAAGCATTCGGAACTCGTTGGGAAACCCTAAAGACAAAGTGAAAACTTTGGAAAAATCGGGGATTTACGAAATCGACTGTTCTCATTGTAATGGAAAATATATTGGGCAAACTAAACGTAACATTGAGATTAGACTTAAATTACATGTAACTCATTTCAAAAATCATAGGTTAGATAAAGTATTTACAAGTATAAAATTAGAAAATCTAAAATTGTTACGAGGAACTGTCTTCCACAAAAGAATTAAATTGCTACGACAGCATTTATATTTTCAGAAATAGGGGGATCTTTTCAATTCATATAATGGGCCAATTCCTAACTCAGATTTAATTAATTTCTTCTTCTTTTTTTGGCACTTTAGCTCTTTATAGAGCCTTGGCCTGCTCCACAACAGATTTTCACGACTTTCTATCCTGGACCTTGTTTCTCTATCTTTTCACTCCTAACATCCTAATGTCTTCGTCTACATTTTCCTGCCATCTTTTTCTTGGTCGCCCCCTTCTTCGTCGACTTTCCGGTTTACTCTCATGCACTCAGGCTATTTTTGCTGCTCTTCCTTTAGGCATTAAATGCCCCAACCATATTATACTATATTTTATTGTGGCTACAATGCCTAATTCGTTGTATAGTTGCTTTATTTCCAGGTTTCTTCTTATTCCTTCATTTATTGGTCCGAACACTCTCCGTAGGACCTTTCTTTCAAAGGCAAGTAATTTATTATCTTCTGCTGTTAATACCTAGTTCTCTGAACCACTGACTGTTGGCCTAATTATTGTTGTGTATATTTTTAGTTTTGCCGCTCTGGTCAGATTGTGAGATTTAAGGGTTTGCTGCGGTGCGTAATAGCATCTATTTCCGGTGTTGTTCTTGCTTATATTTCTGCATTTGTGTTATTTTTCTCTGTTAACACACTTCCCAGATACTTGAAACGTTCTACTCTTTCAAACCGATGCAAACCTATTTGTATCTCTCGCTGCCTCTGCCTCTCTTCTCTTGCTAGCAGCATATATTTTGTTTTCTAAACACTGCTTCCTTTTCTAATTCATTACTCGCTGTGGTTAGTTCATTTACGAACCTTGCTAGGATCATCTGCGTACGCTAGATATTGGACCGTTCTATTATAGATGGAGTCTCCTGGGTTGTAATTGATTGCTTTAATGCATTTTCCAATATAATGTTGAAGAGCACTGTATATAGGGGGTCTCCTTGCCTAAGTTCCTTCTTAATTTCAAAATCCTGCGACAAGGCCGTCCCCATTTTGACTGCACTGATTGTTTGTTTCAGTGTCATGTTCACTAGTCCTATTAGCTACTGCGATATACCTAATTCCTCCATTGCCAGGTAGTCTCGCTTGATACTGTCATATGATTTCCGAAAGTCTATGTATAATTGATGTACTTCGATACCATATTCATAGCATTTCTCCAACATTCTTCTTAACGTAAAAATATGGTCTGTTGTGGATCTATCCTTCCTGAATCCGCTCTGGTAGTCTCCTACCATTTCCTCTGCGTACATGTGGGTTTTGTCGGTTATTATTGCTGTTAGTACTTTGTAGGTCATACTAAGTAGTGATATTCCTCTATAATTCTCGCAGTTGAGTTTACCTCCTTTTTTAGACACTGGGTGTATCATCGCTTTTCCCCATTCTGTTAGCATTATTTCTTGTATCCATATTTCTTCTATCAGCTCATGGAATTTTTTGGTTATTCCTTCACTTGTATTTTTTATAAGTTCTGCGTTTGTTGTCTTCTCCGGGGGATTTTTGATTCTTTAGTGCTTGTATTCTCATTTCAATTTCTTCCGGTGTGGATGAATCTATTTTTAGTTGAGAGACTTGGTAGTTTATTCGTGAGTCCTGTCATACTGTTTGTTCATCCTCTTTCTCTTCCTGTCACTCTTCATTTAATTCCTCTTTGAAATACTCGGCCCATCTACCTAGTATTTCTTTTTCCCCTCCAAGTATCTAACCGATTTTGTTTCCTTTACACATGATGTTCTCGCCAGAAAACCGTTTTTGCTTTTCCGAACTTCTTCCTAGAATTTTCTACTGTGTTTCTTTTGGTACTCTCACTACATCTTGCCTATCCTTTCCTTCTACCATGTTCGTTTCTTTCTTCTGTAGATGTAGTATGCTTCTCTTCGTTTTTCTTGGTATTGCTCTATCGTTTATTATGTTTCCGCTGCGTCATCTTTTGTTTTGCTTTGTTTCTAGTGTTGTGTGCCTTTTCGCATTCCTCATCGAACCAGGCGTTTGGAGGTTTTTTGGTCGTAACCCTATGGTTGCCTTTGCTACGTTATTTATTGTTTTTTGTATTAACTCCCACTTCTGTTCTAAGCTAGCTGCTGGTTCGTTTTATCTTACTACTTCCGTATTTGTTCCATCCTGATATTCGAGTCTTTTATTTCTTATTTGCAATGCTTCTACATTGTATACCTTTCGAATTTGGGTACTCTGTTTCCTTCGTTCTTTTATCTTCTGTTTATATTTCCACTTCACCATAAAGTGGTCTGAGTCAACGTCTGGTCCACGCCAACTTCTTATATCTGTTATATCTGATGCACACCTTTTGTCTATAAGCACATGATCGATTTGATTTCTGGTATTACTATCTGGAGATACCCATGTTTCCATATATATTTCTTGTTCGAATTCATTTTTTAAATAATTCCTTAATCGGCGAAGCGTAACAAACCTTAACGGTGATTTAGTATGTAAGCGTTTGTTTGTTGTATTATAAACATTGGACTTCAATTGCTAACTTAGTAAAGCACTTATCTTCAGAGGTATTTCTTAGCTAAATTACTGTAGTTAGTTCAAGTTCCTACTGAAGATGGCAGCTTAGTTGGCAAAATACGTATTTAGTGGTTCTAAATATCATGACGATAAGGGGTGTTTCCAAAGTTTATTTACATTCTCGAGTATCCTGATCAATACAGAAAGATAATGTTACGGTGTTTACATTAAATTGAAGACCACCTTTCTTAGGAGTAGCACAGCAATCAACTATCGATCATACTTTTGGTTTATGTTAGCCCATCCTTTTAATATAGACATCAGCTGCTCTACCTATTAGTTTTGATATCAGTAAATAGACGGAAATTATCCGAGAGTGTACTTATAAGCTGAAATTCAGGTATTGCGTGACGACAATGTTTAGGCGATCCGTTCCAGGCGTCAGTTATAAGAGCAACTGTAATGATATGTTTGAAGGCTAAATTCGATAATAATACGTGGGAGCCTCCTGTTTAGACGAACTAAGTTTAGAAATTCTTCGCTATATTTCAATTTTTCCCGCGGGCGTCAAATAAAAACCACAATTAATTAACAGAAAATTACGAATGCTAGCCAAATTAAGGGACGTAGAACAAAACCAATTACCCAGTTCCCGGCTGTCAAATAGTAAATTTAGGAGAAAAATGTTTTCTTTAGTCTTCAACGTTTGTGGTTATTACGAAAAGAAGATTCCGTCGTTGTTTGCGACGGACGTTTTAGTAAATTGGTAGAATTTGTCACTGTGTTATTATTCACTAATTATATATTGTATAGACCTTGGTTAACGTTTTACTTACTTGTACTTTACTTGTATAAGTTCATTAAAACAGTATACTAGTAATAAAAGCCAACTGTGAAAGCATATAGTGATGTTAAGTTTAGCAGATTTTGGATATAAATATTCCAAAATGAAGTCGTTGCTCGAAAATAGGGTGCTACTTTTATTTTCCGCCACTCTAGTTACAACATATGCATACATACTTCTAATATTCTTTCCACACAATCTCTGTATAAAGTGCAATATTTTAATACTTATTTTAACAGAGATCTCGATATAGTTTTCGGCAAAATCAATAAAAAGCAATTGCGTTAAATTGCTATGCAAAAGCAATTATTATTATATTATCCATTATCTTCATATAGTTCGACATTGAGGAGGTTGAGGGAAATATTATTGACTATGTATGATTTTATTTGTTCAAGGATTGGAGTTATAAGTTGTTTGATAAATTTATGTAGTTCTCAATGAGGGGGCATGTGGTTAATGTGGTTAAAGATCCATTAACGGGGTCTCGGTTTGGAGTTACTATATGCCAATAGCTCTTACCAACTTGTTGGTATGACTGCTGGGAAAATTGCTTGACTCTGGTGAGCGGTAACCATTGCTTCTGTAACATTTTGCGAAGCGGACATTCTTTGTAACTTGCTGGGCGATCTAATTTGCAGTTAACACAGAATGGTGGATCTCCCGAATTCTTCGGACATTGATCTGTAGGGTGACTTTATTTACACTTTACGCAGTGTAGAGTATTTTTGGTGTGCCCAAAATGTAGGCACTTATAACATTGTAGAATGTAGTATGGTTTTCTCCTAATTTCAACTGATATTTTACAATTTGCTAAATATTCTAATTTTAGAATTTAGTTGGCCTGGTTGGAGATTTTAAGGATGACACCACATATTGGTATACGTATACGTAAAAACATGCAACTGGGAAAACACTTACCTAGAAGCACCAGCATATCAATGGATGGATGAAATATATGACAAATATATACAGCAGTTCTACATATCGTGGTCGTAAGGGATTTTCCAAAATATATATTGTCGTGTATGGACAGCAGCGTACTTTTCAAACTCAACTTAAACTTCTGTTTCATGTAATCACTTAATCTTGCATCCGACTAGCTCTCTTAGGGTTCTATCTTAGTTACTGGGTCGCTAATAAATTATTGTACCACACCTTCGTAGTTCGCTGTCATTAAATCTGTATGCATTCGAAATGAAAGATTACCAGTTTCTTTAAACTACAACTTTTAATAGTTTTGTAAAGTTACAATCAACCTAAACATATTCCATTCTAAACTTAACACTGTTATAGTTAATTTTGAATTTACTTATCAAGCCCAGATTCCTGTGAACAGTTTTTACGTCCCCAGCTTTTACATTTTTCTTTTTCTACCACAAATTTTTAAAAACTGAATGAACATCCTTGATCACATACTCCGATGTGCCAAACATTGTACTCCAAACCAACTAAAGTTAACACAAACATAACGTAGGGAAGGAAAATACAAGGCTAACCAAAATATCATGACATATTTTCCCTCTCAAAAAGTCTTCCGAATGGTACACTGCAGGTACACCACTTCGGATAACTTTTTTCTTCTATACTACTTAAACAGATGTACATAATCATGCCGCTACAAACGTTTACCTATGGACGTCACCATTACCCATTACACAACACACCGCCCCCTTGTCTTTCTATTAATTGCCAACGTATTTATACATGAGTCTCACATTTAATTATTTTTTTTCAATTTTTAATTTATTTTTTTAATATTTTAAACATTAACTAAACTAAATACTATACCTAACCTAAATCTCCCTCTCCCTCTCTATATTGTATTGCATAAACAAGGATAAACAATCCAATTCCCCTTTTAGTATGTAATAAATTTATTTTAGTTACATTCTTAATTATTTTAGGATAATAAACTTTTATGTAGATTAATTCTTGCTCAGTAGTTAATTCTTGTATAATAACATTTTTATTTTCCTCTAATACCTCACCACCTTTCTACTGTAATATTTCAACACCATCCTCACTAATTTGTGAGCCATCTAAACTATTTTCATCAAATTCTTTTCCCATTTCGATATCATTTCCATCAAATCTCGCTAGCATATTCCTATCATATTTACCAATGTTTTCTTCCTTATTTCCATCATATCTATAGATCTTTCCTATCATATTATAATCATCTTTACCTATCATATTACCATTATCATTATCTAACTTTTCCATCATATTCCCTTCTAATTCATTAACCTTTCCTAACATATTCCCTTCATCTTTACGTAACATTTCCGTCCTATTCCCATCACCCTTATCAAACTTCTCATCTAATTCCTGTTACATTTCCTTCTTCTGTCTGACTTCTAACAGTTTGGTATTTAATTCAATTCTATTTACGTTTTCCCTCGTTGGTTCGACTGTCACCGTGTTTACATTACCCTATGGCCTGATTCCCCATACCGTTCCCGATTATCCTCTTCCTGACGATGGTTCCTCTGAGCACTTTCCGCACCCCCGTCACTCCTCGATTGGCCATAATACGGTCGTACGTACCCACCTCCATTTCAGTAATTCAATCTTCGGTCACTTCTATTATTTCCAGCATACCTTCCTTCCTTGTCCCACACGCGTTCGTAATCCTAATTACCCATACGATACCTATCTGGGTATGTGTACGAACCCCGATTATACAAGTTGTCATTTCCTCGGTTCCCACTAAAACCCCCGTAATTCCTACCGTACCTGTCACTGTTGTCAAATTGACCGTATCTTGCCCTTTCGTTGCGCCCGTGACGTTCAATGTGGTCACAAGCCCGTAATACATTTAGAAATTGTTCCCACTCTGTTACGTTATTACGGATCACGTCTCCGGACACCATCACATCAAATTGCGCTGCCATTATCGGTATTTCTTCCTTCATTTCATCTCTCAATGTTTTCATCTCTTTCTTCAAATTTTTACCCATTTCGTTGTTATACGCACTGATTTCTTCCATCCATTTACTGTTATTGTCAAACTTGGCATTCATTTCTTTACTGTTATTCTCAAGCCACCTCATCATCCTATCCAAGGAAATGTCCATTTTCTCAGCAGCTTCCTTACAGGTAACTTCTTTTTCTTCCCTCTCAAGCTCCTCTCTTCCCCTCATATCTGGCTTATCTCTCTCTTTCCGCTCTGTCTCTAACATTCTCTTCTCTTTCTCCATCTTCCTTCTACCTTCCCTAGTCTTAACAGTATCCTCCAACGTTTCCATACCACTCCTGCCCCAACGGTGTATTATGACTTCGTCCCAAGTTGATGACGACAAAAATTTCCTATGTTTTATCCCTTCAGAATAATAACAACCTTCGCCCCACGTTGGCGGGGCCAAAAATGTCGTGTACGGACAGCAGCGTATTTTTCAAACTCAACTTAAACTTCTGTTTCATGTAATCACTTAATCTTGCATCCGACTAGCTCTCTTAGGGTTCTATCTCAGTTACTGGGTCGCCCATAAATTATTGTACCACACCTTCGTAGTTCTCTGTCATTAAATCTGTATGCATTTCAAATAAAAGATAACCAGTTTCTTTAAACTCCAACTTTTCATAGTTTTGTAAAGTTACAATCAACCTAAACATATTCCATTCTAAACTTAACACTGTTATACTTCATTTTGAATTTACTTATCAAGCCCGGATTCCTGTGAACAGTTTTTCACGTCCGCAGCTTTTACATTTTTCTCTTTCTACCCCAAATATTTACTCATTCCCTTGACGACCCTCATGTCTGGCCAATCGAAACACTTCAACGATCTCATTCGATCTACGCCTACGTCTTTTTAAAAACTGAATGAAGATCCTTGATCACATACTCCGATGTGCCAAACATTGTACTCCAAACTAACTAAAGTTAACACAAAGATAACGTAGAGAAGGAAAATACAAGGCTAACCAAAATATCATGACAATATATATATATATACTTAAACCACCATCTCTAATAAATCCTATTATGTTAACAGTGGGAAATATTTTGAAAGGAGGAAACTAAAATGAAAGAGTGGAACTTAATATAAGTAATACCAAAATTGTAGAATGCGAAATAGAAAAAGCGATCAAGAGCATGAACACTGGAATAGCGGTAGAAAATTGTTACGGGCCAAACGAGCTTTTTCGTCGGACCGCAGCAGGAAAGATGGAAGTGCCTTTGACTTAGCTCAGCGAAGTAGGGAGGGGTTCACAAGAAACGCTTAAGTGAAGGAAATCTGACGTAGGTGTACACAGCGTAAGTCGAAATTAATGGGCGCCACCCTCCAGGTTACAACTGATTGCAGATTCTCGGAGGGCCCAGAAACCCGCAGCTTACGGGAAACGAACTCACCTTAATTGTGCTTCCTCCTCTATATAATGTTTACGCAGTTCATGCACAATAAAATACACAGAAATAAAAGGTATGGTGAATTTTAAGACAAATATAGCTTGAAATTAGTAACACACATAGTACAAAAAAAATACAATCAACACGGTAAGAACTATATTTGAACAAAAGGGTAGTTGGGACGTCCAAACTAAAGAGCACGACGCCACTGGCTTACGATATTTACTTTACTAAACAAACAGGTCTGCGCAGCCAGCGACGTTCGAGTTTACAAATTAATTACACTTTGCCCTTAATAAGTAATGAAACGATGGGCAACTGAAGGTTGCCTCACTTTTAATATAACAAGACAGTTAAACTGTTCTGTTTCTTATTTACCAACGAACCACTGGTAAACAAGGGAAAACAATCACTGTATAGTACATTGGTAAGTTTACCTTAATTTTCTTCAGGTAGGGAGTATAGAAAGGAAGGCACTATTTGGGATGTTCCTAGATCCTTGGTAAGCAAACTGATATGTTTTTTTAATCCGACTTTATCTGGAGAAGAATATTCTGCCGCCAGGCGAGAAAAAGCGATGCGGTGTCTTAATTTAGCAGAGCCGCTGCCAAAAAACTCCGTCTCAAAATCACGTGCGTTCCCTTTCAGAGGTTTTTGCTGACTAACTGTCCCCCAGCTGCAAAAACTCTCACGAAACGTAATCATTCTAGAACAAAATCTTCCACATGGAACTTCCCGGGAAAGTAGGGATTTCAGGGCCATTCTGCTACCCCTTACTTCTAAGAACTGTTTTCGACCGGCGCTACAGACTAAACATACTTGTCAGCGTTCCCTTAAGTTCGGAAAAGGTGGCCCCCCATAAATTAACCTTTGAAAATCATAGAACAGTAATCGACTATGAGAGGCAATTAAAATCAGATTTTAATTCATATGAAGCACTAAATCTAAACTAACGTTACACAATGACAACATAACACCAGAGCTACTTAAATTAATTAAATTAAAATCTCATCTTACTTCTCATATACACTGTTAAACCAAATATGGAAAAAAGAAGAAATGCCAACAGAGCTCATAGTTGGTCGTCCCCGGAATTCATGGAGAAGAACACTGGATGGCGTGTTAAAGAAAATTGGCAAAACAGGTTAAAACCGAGGTATGCGGAAAGCGGAAAACCATTTCTATTATTTGATTCCGGTGCTGCACAAGATCGCATTCTAATATTTAGTACGAGGCAAAACCTTCAAATTTTAGCCGAGTCCCCGCATTAGTATGCCGACGGTACGTTTAAAACAGTGGCACATCTTTTTTATCAGCTATATACTATTCATGGATTGAAGCAAAATAACGCCGTGCCATTGTTATATGCGCTGCTACCAGACAAAACAGAAGGTACATACACTCGATTTTTAAGAGAAATAAAGGAACTGCAACCCCTAGTTATACCATCAACTATAGTGACAGATTTTGAACGTGCCATGGTTAATGCAATAACCAGTAGCTTCCCTCACTCAACGCAGCGTGGTTGCTTTTTCCATTTTTGCCAATGTATATATCGCCAAATCCAGATACATGGTTTGAAAGCAATATATGAAACAGATGCAGATTTCGCTCTAAAAGTGAGACTACTTTCTGCAATAGCATTTGTTCCTACGCAATATGTCATCGAAACTTTTGAAATATTATTCGACGACGATATTCTGCCACCAGAATTGCAACCCGTTGTGGATTACTTTGAGGATACATGGATAGGACGCCTACAAAGACTCCATCGACGTGAACCACAATTTCCACACATTTTATGGAATTTTTATCATGCAGTAGTTCAAGGTTTGCCAAAAACCAACAATGCTATAGAAGGTTGGCATCGAGGTTTTGAGCAACAAATTTTTGCAGACCATCCAAATATCTGGAAATTTATTGAAGCGATTCAAAGGAAACAGGGCCTTCACGAAATGCAGATAGAACAGCATATAGGCGGACAACAACCGACAGGTAGTCGTAAAAAATATAAAGACTGTACTGAAAACTTTGATCCAAATAATATGCACAATTTCCTACGTGATATTGCACATAAAACTAATTATTAAAATATTATAATCGTAAATAGAACTGTAAAAAATACAAAAAAAAAGGGAGACTACTAAGCCGACCTCCACGTGGTGTCTCCTGGGTAACGTTAAATGGCTTCACAATAATATTTATTTGTTAGATTGTTAGATTTACGATTCGATAAATTACCATTCGATTAATTGTCATTCGATAAATTGCTGTTTCGGTGAATTGCTTTTTCGATAAATTCTTTTTCCATAAATTGTGGTCGGTCAATTGTGTTTCGGTAAAGTGTTTTCGATAAATTTTCCTAGATCCAAAACCGAAGCTCAAAACCGCGACACATTGAGGACCTATGTTCCTTATGGGACGAAGGGGACAGTATATAAACAAGTAAGTACTGAAAATTTGATTTTTTGAAATAAAAACTCATCAGCCCACCTAGAAAGTACCGTAGGGTATGATCCAGAAACCACCGAATATTAACGCTATCAACATGGCAGCTTAATTTGTTACACGTCCTAATGATCTCGCCCATACCTCTGCCTCCTGAAACCACCGACGGAACCTCGCCTAACTCTGCAGCAATACCCTGAACCTCTTAAGACAGAAGATTGATAAACTCCGTATCAGTAGCCGCCCGCGGGTGAAAAAATAGATGAAGAGCTATTATAATAACCTCAATAATAACAAATAGAAAAAATATAATTGAATGTCAAGTTACCTAGTTTTTGTAGACCAAGTCTAATCTTCTGTCCTTTAGTGCAGAAAAATTATTTATTATGTCTTCGTAAAATGGTTGATTTTTTATTAATTCTAATAAGAGTTCTTTCGCTAATTCTTGCTTGCTTAAATATAAAACTGTGTCAATAACTGCTTGGAGGAAAAGTCTATTTAATCGAACATTTTCATTAAATTGTGCTTTAAAAAATCTCGCGTTTTCTTTTAAAGCATCGCCTATGGTTCAATGCACATATTAAATGGTCTTTAAAGGCGGCATGTTTATATAACGCCCTTGTAATATTTAACAGATCTGCAAATCCCTCCCCGTTCCAGACAGACTGTGTTGTACAAAAGAGCAAGCAAGGCCAACAAAATAATTTTTATAATATTGGGCTGCTACATAACCATTTGTATTCGGTGAACCAAGAAATTTTAAACTTAAGATTATATGATTTTCCACTACCTTTTAAGTCCTTTTTCGCGGAAATTATAAACCAACTATAGGTCGCCCTTGATTTAAAACGTCTTTCTTATCTTCTTCCTTCCAATCTCTGAATAGCGTCTCTAACAAACTGCACATTATGTCATTAATAGGATTCATAGTTCTCCTGGCAATGATCTACGTATAAAAGTAAACTTTCCAAAACGGAAGCACACACGATACGAGTACAAACGCACAACACAATCAACAATAGTAATAGTTACCAATTAACTATAATTCATAAACGAACGAATAAAATATGAAACCGCAATATGAAGTTCTGTGGTTGCTTGCGAGTTAACACTTCACTTGCGCGTTTCACCGCGCACCAATTTTAGATAGTGACATAGACGTTACCATGGCAACGGAGATATAAGTACAGAGATAAAATACGTATGAGGCCGACTCGCCACTACAACTGCACGAGTGTTGTAGATAAGGTTTTTTATGGTCGACTGACTGCATTAAAATTTAAATTTTTGTTTGTTTTCACTAAGCTTATTTTATCTACTAGTATGTATGCCATAAATAAACGACTCCTAATAGGTGTAATGCCGATAAATAATTTGTTATGTAATTTAAATAAATATTTGCAATCCAATGAAAATTTCAGGTGAAGAGGCGTTTCACCTGCTTCACTTGGCGAGCCGCCACTGCTCCGTATAGCTTAGACCGAACCACATAAGAAATATTTTTTTTTTTTTTGGTATCGAATTTGTTTGCAATCTGTTTACATAACAATAAGCAAATCTGCTGATAAACAAAAATAGAATGAGAGAAACAAAGTATGACGTGAGAGTGGGTGTCCAGTGACACTAACTCTATGAAATATTCAGTCATGATGACATAGCATTGCTACTATTGCATGCTTAATATCTATGTGGTAAATCTAACGGTATATTCCTTTTTAGTCTGTACTCATATACACTATTGTCTAGTAGGAACTATGAGACGATCTTCGTCGCAAAATCCATGAAGTGCGTCGTCCGCATCCAGTACATCGACATCTACAGAGTACTCCAAGCCAATGGGCCAAGAGTCTGGTAGGGTTAAAAACAATAACTAAATGGGGTAGATTTAAGATACACATTTAATAAAGCAAAATAATTTCTCGTTGTCAGTGTAAGTGGACATTTTTTTTGTACTGGAATACTCTGCATATTTTTGTTTTTCACGTTACGTTCACAATTCTTTACTAATTTTTAATAAAACTCCATTTTTACATTTCAGCGTTCTTCTAATTCCTTCCTCACTGTTTTTATGGGTATTTTATCATTCTATGTTCTACATATTTGCAATTTTTAATGAAACGGCAAAATCTTCATCTGTTAGTGAAAAAGGCATTTTAAGAAATGAAATACCTATAACGATTGTAACATAATTCTCCTCGGTATATAAATATTAACATTTTGGGTGATGAAAAGGGATGAAATGTAATATAAATAAATTGTTATTTTTTCGTACATTTTAAAGAATAATTGTTAGTAATTTCAACACAATTTTCCAGATAAAAACGACAACTACGCCAATATCTAGTTTTAAAGCAGCAGAACTACTGTTTAAATATAACGATTAATGTTTTTTAGTTTGAGTTTGTATTATTTCCAAGATTTTACCACACGCAACCCTGTTGAGAATCACTGCCCTTAACCATGCACAAAGGCAACTGTTGAGATTACTAATAACCACGCCGTTGCGAGTAAGGTGGGGCAGAGAAAAACCATGACTGCCCTCAATTCCGTGGAGTATCATATACAGCGATACAAAGGACGACGACGGGTTGCATATCTACAATGCTATTCGTATTATTTTCACCGAACGTAAATTTTAGCAATTTTGAAAAGTAGGTTAAAGTAATTATTGCAGAAGTTCTCCGGAAAATATGTTTAGCTTTAAAGTTTGATTACCCTTAACACTCACAAACTGAACTTACCTCTTAGTGCAATTGAAAGTTGTTTGGTGACAAACTTTACTCCTGTGAAATCTTCTTATTAATCTGGCGAAGTTGTATGCCTACAGTAAATATAAGCCAAAAAGTTAGCTAGGGCAACCGCGCCTTCATAATACAAGTTCGATCATGTATGCGGTTTGGAGTACATAAAGTGCATAAGCAGCTAACGTTTAACATGCAGCAACAATAGACAGATTAAGACTGACTTGTTGTTTACAATAGGGGGTAGAAGTAGGAAAAATGTTTTTCCGGAACGCAATTGGTAGAGTGTTTTAAAAAAAGGAAAACCCAATAAGCTTGTGTGCAACGGACCAGTGTTGACCGTGCTTCTACCTCCCGCCGCCCGCTATCCATCGTCTGAAAGGGCATATAAGGAATACATATTTCAGTGATTTTGTGTTCATTTTGAATTAATTTTTTTGGTGCAGATTGTTTACTAAAAATAAACTATTATTTTTCTTTGTTGCCTAGCGATTTAAATCGGAACTCAGTTACGTTTCGTATTATTTTACCGGAACGGTGTTCCGGATCGTTCCGTTACTTTCCGCACTAGTTTACAATAAATTTGCTGAAATACTAAATGATATCATAATAACACACGATAAGAGGGTAAAATGTTCAAAATGCGAAATAACACATATAAGCTAGAGTATAGTAAAATACATAACTAACGCGATAGCTTTATTCTATTAAAATTGCAATTAACTTTGCTACTACCATCACTTTTTACTGACATTAACCCTATATAGGGATGTAGAAGAGCCCCAACAGGTTTTTTAGTTATTTGTACCTCTACAAATAATTAAACTACTTTATATTCTTATAGTTGTTTAACTGTATATTATTTAACATCAAATATTACATTATCTAACATGTACAGGGTGTTTGAAAATTAATGTGGAAAAATAATACTAGTTAAAACCGTCCGCGGTTGAACTTTCTTGTTTATTAGTGTCGCAATTCTTGCACGTAACTTTGCGACAGGAATGTTCACCAGAAACAAAGTTTTTACATTGTAAACAGTGCTTCCTAAACTTCCTACCTTTTTTCTATTGCACATATAGCACCTACTTCTTTTGTGCCTCGCTTTTTGTTCCTTTATCTTCCAATTTTGGCATCACAATAAAAATGGCTCAAATGATATTCTTTTGAAGTTTAGACTTAATATTCTGGTAGCGGGTGGTAATGTACGTTCAGCACCTAAGTTCAACAGAAACTTTCTTCTATGGTCTAGCACTAGATGTTCTTTGACATGATTTGTGATCAACCACAGCTTATAAGTGTTCAATACTGCCAAATCAAAGAAATAACCAAATATTGTGTAACGTTCTTACGCCTGGTTTTAAGCAACCCGTTTTGCGTCTAGTGATATTT
>JABXWE010020213.1:0-16498 GCA_014611495.1 Limonius californicus | reverse complement strand
GTACTAATACGAAAAATAAACGTTTGCTTACTAAATTAGCAGTTACTTATACTTACAAATTACAGAACGGTATATTTATTGAATAATATAGTTATGATAGTGAAATAATTCCAATAATTATTTAAATTATGGTACTTAAAATAGAAATAGAAGGATCACGATCTTATTGATATGGTAGTTTTTAAGATCTTGCAAGATCTTGAAAGTAATAAACAAAGAGGTCATGAAAATACAAAACAAATAGTAATGACTGCTTCGAATAGAACAAGGTCATTTTCTGTAAAACCATAGAGTTTAACATCGATTTTGCAAAAAAATTTATATGTATCACAATCAGGAATATTTGGTTCAAAGAAGTCTTACAGTATTTTACCTCTTAAGATGCACATATTTGTGTAAATCCCATTTTTCGCATTATATCCTGCGAAAATTCTGACCATAAAACATTAAACAATACCAAATATCAGTAAATTTTATTGTTTCGCAATATTGAGAAAATATGCACACGTACTATGCTCCGCTTGCTATTTAATAGATTATGTTAAATCTATTATGGATGGTTTATAATTAAAAATGCACTATTAACAGTGTAAAATTGATCATTTGAATTAATATTATTGCTCGCACCCTCTTAGGGGCAACGGTCAAAAACTTATACGGAATTTATTTCCTAAGCACATTATTTCCCCTCAAAAGTGCCTTTTTCTCAAATTTGCTGTAAGGTCATCAATATAGCATTAAATTCAAACACCTGTGACAAAGTGTTAAATGTCAGATTATCTATAAAACACATTCAGTAAAATTGGAGATGTCCTAACATGTTTCAACATAGAGATTATATAATAACTAGCTGAACCCTTGGGTTACCAACTTAGTTTGTATGCAGGACTGTAAAGCATACATATAAGGAAACAACTAATATCGAGGAAAATAGAATACTTTGTAGTGTAACATCCTGTACTGTTTCTGTTTTTTTTTCTTCTGGTTAGTAGTATATACTAGGAGAGGAACTACCAACATCGGTTTTCATATAATGTATCAGAATGGAGTACGAAAATTAGCTTTATAAATAATTGTAATTTTGAAGGAGTTGAAAGTCTATTTTGAAGTATACATTATTTCCAATGCTTGTTTATCAATATTTTCCTAAACTAGAAGAATTACAGTGTATCACAGTTTTCAAGGAATATAATATCTAAATATAACACACGGTTTCAAAGTTTACAGTTATAAAATGAATGAACTCCAGCAAACTCCAGCTTCTTTCCAATATTTCCTGATATTTGTTATAATTTATTCTATATACATGAGGGCTGTCTAAGCGAAATGGTATTATCATTAATATAAGTCGGATTTCATATACAGATGTTGGATGAAGTCCTCTAATAGAAAAAAATATTAATTATTCCATAAAGTATAATAACTTTATTAGAAAATAAATAAACCGTGTTGAGCAACTTTCCACGCTACATGCTGCAATAATTTCCAAATATGTACTATGTTGCCAAATCTCTCTAGTTTAATGTCCCTCATGATTGCTCTTGCATGTTTCGCCTGGTTAAATAAACCATTTATAAATTCACGGCTAATACTGCTGTTTACATTTAAATACAAGTCTCGTAATATTAGCATAGCTAATGCCAACATATAATGGAAAGACTGCAATTGAGTCTGCGGGAGAGAACAAGTAGTTTCTCGGTTCTGACCTAGATTTCCGGTTGATGCAATGAAGTTATCTTTAATAACTTGAGGTTAATTAAAACACGGGTCACATTTTCAATTTTAATCTAAATTCATTTTCAGCTATTTCCACTTCTTATCTAGCCAGACACAGATTTAACTTGGATATTTTTACAGTAGTATCACGTTCAGAACTGCTTCAAGAAGTGCTTCCGCGATTTCGATATAATAGTTGTGGTTGTTTGTATGTGTATAATAATTAATTAGGAGAAAATGACGACCAAAATATATATTACAGTAACTTTCCCAAACTATTTAAGTGAGTACTGAAGCAACTAGGAACTTTTATTTTGTAAATGAAACCATAATATAAATTTAACAATGCACAAAATGGGTTTAAATAATTGGGTACTTGCGTTCGAATGAACAAGGTATAATAATACGGTGGTCCAATGCGTGATACCCACCACATAACTACGTGTTATGAATTTGGCTCGAGACAACCGGTTGTGAGAACAAGGATACGGTACCTCTGACCTTCCGCCTTGCAGGACAAACTGATTATGGAGTCTTACAGTGATTATTATTATTGGTATTCAATAAAAATATATATCGAAAAGCATTCTCTTACGATTAGTAGCAGCTAGCAAAAAATTTCCTGATGTTAAAATAGTTCGTTCAGTTTGCGTAGTTTAGCTGTTTAACTGAGTATTTCTTACCTTTAAGGAAATGTCTGCAGCCGCAAAATATTAGAAAGCACTCACCTAAAACAAAGAAACGTATTAAGACGAACTTCAAAACTCAACAGTATATTGTATTGTATTTTAATTGAGCAAGATCATGGACGTGGTTTTGTAGTCAATACTGACCCATTGCACATTCTAACTATGAATTTTGCATATCTTCGATTGTTCTAAGTAACGACATGGGGCATACGGCTTTACTTCTTATCCGACAAAAATTCCACTGTTAGATTTTTCCCCTCAGTAAACTTCACGAAGATCGTACCCGTGCCCTTGTGTAGTGTGGCAGTTTATAATTAGTATATATAATGATACCATAGAATGTTCGATTGCTCTTAGAGTATGTCTAACCAATTTAATGATATTAACGCTGTAAAATGAAATCGTAGAGTGTAGTATAGATTTGTAATTCTATGTGAGGGGACGAAAGTTATAAGTTATAATATATCATCAAATACATAGTGCTCCTCGATTGTACCGCTTGCGTAGTGTTCAGGCGGTGTGAGGCAAAGATAAGCTAGTTTGTGCTATTCACAACAGGGCCCGACTCTGCGGGTTACCGTGTTGGTGCGAAACCGTGCTTGACTTCCCTGGTATGTGGATATTTTTGTTTATGGGCTTGTTACTCTAATACGAGAAGTTCCATTAATTTCATCCCCAATGGAAAATGGGGACCGGACCCAATACCGACCACCCAGGGTATTAGAAAAATTCCCAACCTCTGGAGTGATTCGAACCGGGAAGCATTCGGACTGTCACATCCAAAGCCTGGCTGTCTAACCACTGCGCCACCCCAGCCCATATTTCTCACATATTTAATTGCAATTTCATGATTTACATACAAAAATATGCATTAAATAAATTTGAACATCAAGATATTTGACTTCTTTACCTATTTTACCTGACAATGTGTCTTCTCTAGTACTTTCTGGTCTTCTCCTCGATGACATTCATATCCTAAAACTTTCGTCGTCGTCAATATCCGTTTCGACCCACTGATGGACACCGGTCTCTGAAACTTGCTTCTCCTCTGCACTAAGGTGGACGCACGGGAGAGCTACATTTTATTGCCGAATACTAATACAGAAATTTCAGAAAAATGCCAAGCATTAAAATGCTACGGTTGTCAAGACTGGATTGAGGAATTGTATATTATGGGTTGCAATGCAAGACGTTTATCAGCAGCGCAGTACCGCTGGGGAATCGAATCCAATTCGTAATTGACGTTTTGGACAAGAAGTGTCCGCTCACCAACTGTGCTAACATCACACTTCCTATGACTTTCCCTTCTTCTAGTATAATGCCCATGTCTATGATGCCTTTAAGCCTGTCACGATGTTGAGCTGAGTGTAATAACTTTTCTGACGACAAACTCCTCCACTGTCGAAGATATATAACCCATGACGGTTCTCTCATGTTTTGTTCAATTATCCATGATTCACAGCCATACAGAACAATCGACGATCGTATCATTAGGAAATCTCATTCGTATTTGAAAGTTACAATCACCATCAGTGGGTAGTGGTTCAAGTATCGGAAAAGATTTCATGATCTACATCCATAGATTCATCCAACTTTCCAAGTATTTAAAGTGCTGCACTTTCTCTATTTCTTCGTATTTGAAGATTAGTCTTATTGGATTTAGATCTTCCTTGTTTACTCCTTTTAATGTTGTATTTTTGCTCAGTCCCTATCTGTTTCTTTTTCCGAATGTATTATTGGGTAAATATTTACAGCAGTTCTTCTATTGATTTATCCATTATTATGGTGTTATCAGGGTGTCTGATATTATTAACGAATTTTTCACGGTTTCCTTCTTCCTCTTCTATCGTCATTTTAAAGATGTTTCCTGTATAGGTATTGAATAGAATGAAAGAATAGAAACCCTTGTACAACATCTCTTTCCATGAGAATCTTTCTCGATTGTTCATCGTTGATTTAACCGTTGCTGACTGGTTTTAAGGACTTTAAACCTCTATATTCAAGAATATGTTTCCACAGATAAATGCTAAAAGGTAATTTTTTTTATTGAATAATTATACATTGTTACTAGTTTTAACGATTTAAAACTTTTTCTTCAAGATATTTTTAGAGTCACACTTAAAATTACTCGACGGAGTTTATTGAGGAAAGGCAAAACATCTTTGATATCTTTTACGTGCTGTTCCATTTTAACGACTTCAGCTAATGTTTCCATTCCTATTAAAGTATCTGTAATTTGTCCTGAACAGATTTATCGTCACTTAAACTATTTATCGCCTTAGCAAGTTTTAAAGTTAAAATTAATTTTTGCACTATTGAATTGGATTATACAAAGTGGTTTTAAATTCTTTACTATACAATCCTTAGAACGTTATTCCAGATTATGATCCTTATCTATATGGTCTGTAAGGGTTTTACATTTTCAGAATTTCGATGTATCGTTAATGAAATTTTGATCCCAATACATGAAATATTTTTTTTCCTCTAGGTCATACCTAGATGAAGACTTCATTCCATTTACATATTTACATGTTGATCCATTTTGAGCCTCTTCCATCTACAGAAAATTCTTCAACAATGGGTAGCTTTCTGGGCTCGTACATTTATTGAGATTTAAAATTTGTATTTCGTTAATACGTGTCCGAGACGATGGAGATTCTTTCTGTTTCCGTTGGTAGCTATTTCGTGCAATCTAATACCTTTCAGCAGGTCTTCTAAAGCCCATGTAAATATGTTGGGTATAAACAATTTCTTTCTTAGAAGTCTTTCTAGTCTATCAGTGTTCCAATTCAATCGTCGTCTCCTTCTATTTAGTGACATCGTCGTATTAGTTATGTCAAATTTATTTTGATACCAACTTCTGCTTAATAACAACACTGTCATCGAAGTATCTGCAATAATTGAATTTGTTCCTACTTTAGTTGATACTTATGTGATACAATTTAATGTTTAAACGAGTCTCCCATTTAAATATTTTTAGAGATAATAAGTTTCCTTGACAAACCCATTTCTCGAAGCATACTGATTATAAGTTTTGATATCTTTGTAAATTATTGTAGGTATATCACATTCATGGGATCCTTACAATTTCGTAGCGTAGCTGTAACTGCTCAAATTTTTACCTGGTTAGAAGTCCTTAATATTCATTCCATCAATAATCCAATTAGTTCTCCTCCTGTGTAATGACATTACTGTATGAGTTTTGTCAAGTTTTATTATGAAACCTATTCTTGCTGATTGTTCTCTTGCGTCTTCAGCATTCAGTTCAAATCAATAATGACAATGTCATTCGTGTATTTGAGATGACTGAATTTAATTCCAATTACGTTTTAAACTATCTATTACAATCTAATATCTTTGCAACGGTCTACTAACACCAATTTATATACTTTTGGAGGTAACCAATCTCCTTCTGACATCCTCATTTTCTTCCAGCAGGCAGATTATATCTTCATATTATTTAAATTGCTTGGGACAGATCTTACAGTAGTACATTAAGAACTCCCCACACCTCAAACCACTTCTTCTTCTTCTTCTTCTTCTTTTAATAGTCTATCGTCCTGTTCTTCTTCTTTCTACTTCTGTTGGTATTCTGACTTATAGCCTTCTGTGTCTATCTGAACGTCTACTGCCTATATAGGTATCAACCCAGTTTTTCTTCTTTTTTATATTAAGACTGTTTTGAGCTTCCTACAGCTCTTGGTATTGTGACGCCTAGGCCTATACCCATCTTTTAGGTGATCGACCTGAACGTCTACTGCGTATATCTCAACCCAATCAACGAAGACCACGAAGAACCCTTACAGAGATGATATCTACTCCTGCAATCCCTTCTATTTCGACTTGCATCTTTAGTTGATATTTTTCACCCTATTTATTGCTTTCAAATGTACTGTCAAGAGGCATCTTGTGGGGTAGACGTCAATACAATATACTTCTACGGCAGAGGTTCAAAAGTTACCAACATCGAAACATCGGACTTTTAATGATTGTTCTCTCTTATAAGGCAATGCATTTAGCCTAGTAAATCTTCCTTGGTATACAACTATTTGCACTTTCTGTGGTCCGCGATTTGCGTTGAGCTGTAGGTCCTCTATATCTGTAGCTTTTTTAACTACGAATGAGACACAGACAGAGAAAAGTAGAAGCCATCTTCGATAAATTCCGCTATAATTGATTTATTCCCTTCATCTGAGCAAAGGCGTTATTATTTATTAATATATGAGAGTAATATACCACAATCTTAGTATTGAAATGTCAATGCTGGTATACAACTACTACGACTGAAACTGATTATGTTACTGTTAGAAGAAACTTAGAAATTCCTAATATGGGTTGTATTGTATTAATCCATACCGCATGATATACAATGTACACCATGCTGTATGGATTCGCTATTCGAACCAGTCACCCTATTATGCCAGCAAATATATTGCATTGCCATTAGTAAGGTATCTTTGTCGTAATTAACAACACGAACAACAAAACATGCTGTAAAGTGGTCCTTTACCTTTGAGGCAAAATATCTAATTAATGTTACCGCGCAAATGTTATACTAGTAATTTGATACACTCGGCAATTGCATTACCTAACCCTTTAGCTTCCGAAACTAGGAAATGCATTCTAAAATTGCATTTATGTAGCAGGTATTACGGTCGATGCATCGTTTGATCTGTGCCCAATACAATAACTATGGAACTATCTTGAGATTCAGATTTATACTACGTTCTGTTTCACTAACTATAATACACGCATATAAAATAATAAAAAGAAGACTCTTGGCCATCTCCGCTAATGTATTAGGTTAAAAATTATTAACAAAGACACAAATTTTACATTTGTACTGGATAGCGATAATATTCGTTGGTTGGGTTGGAACTCCAGTGCGGCTGTCCACAGTATGGAAGACCCAGAGTTCCAACATGCCAGTTTAATGTTTGCTCAAGCGTGGATAAATTAGTTACAGTAAAACGCATACTTTGAAAAGTAAATAAAATGTTGAAAAATCAGCTTTCAAGTTATACTGCCAGGTTTACTAAAAAAATATTGTTACAGTTATAATAGCATTTAGCATTGCGTCAGGACTAACCAAACGCATTTGCATCGTATGTGAGCAATTATATCAAAACGTGCCTATCAAAAGCACCTGTCGCTGCGTGAACCACTATACAGGGTGTCCGTACCGGCAATATTTCAAGGATGAATTCCAGAACGTATTTAGAGTCGAAAAGTCTATATAAACATGTAAACGTAGGTAACTGTTAACGAGTTATTGTTTATTTAATAATTTATGTAGGTAAAATTTTAGTTCAACGGATCTCTGAAATTCAGATCTAGTTGCCATGATCGCGTCTTTTGTTTGGTAACATTTGAACATCGTTTTTAACAAATTATTCTTTGTAACTTGTGACTTTATTACCGTGATACTGAAGTTATTGGCTTCTTCTTTGCATCCTTATTCCCATGCCAATGTTATTTTCAAATGAAAAATATGCAAATATTTATTATGTTTACGGTCTGTGTGATGGCAATGCTTGTAACGAATTCCGCGCATGGTTGGAAGCAATCCATTTTGCATTTTATATTTCGGAAGACAAGGTAGATATATGCGCATATTAGCGGAGTTTCGAAAAATTGAGGGGGAGACCAAAATTTTCTACGAGGTCGGGGAACGAGGACGATTAAGTATTGAAGTTGATCGGACATATACGTGCAATGTGTGTTATTATTGTAATAAATCGTTCGCGATTTGGAAAATAGATTTCCGATTTGAAACATCACGAACTCACGGTACAGGAGGGGTTCCTTGGTTGTGGAAATCAAAACTCCAGGAATTAGTAATTCCAATCTAGTAGTATTCCGGTCAAGCCGAGAGTTCTTTTTTTTGCCAATTTACCAGCCACTGGTGAGTTATTTAGTAACAGGAAGATTGTTCATGCTAAACTTTTTCCAGACTTCGAAACTAATTTGCCCTGTACTTTTAATTTAGGCAAAATACGTTTGGGTGGAAAGTCTGCTGATAGGGTCCACTAAAACCATAGGCATTGTCAAGTCCGATGGGCTAGTTTTTCCCTCAACCGCTCCAAGCACTGGCGTTGGTGATAACATCGTGAAACCTGCTTGCAGAGATAGACAGCACACTTGCAACAGGGTAGTGAATTAATATTATTTCACGCCAATATTTTTGAGGACAGAACATTTGTAAATTTATGATTGTCTTATTTTACTATATAAACAATTTTCGTTGACGTGATTTTAACAGGGGTTTGTAATGTTGGGGAACTAATTAAGCATACATATATTTTAATTATTATTATACTTTTAATTTATTGTATTGGGGAACAATTTTACGTGTTTATGTATAGGGTACTCCAAGAGTGGGACGACATTGCGTTTTAGTAGTTTCCAGTTGGAATTGGTCGATTTTACCCGCGTGATTTCGCTTCACGAGGCCTCTCTAACGTGATTTTGCGTTGGTTATCTAAGATTTTGATGTACAAATAAGCGCAATTACTGTCCTTCATTTGTTTGAGCGTTGCCCGAAGTTTATTTAATTAATTCTTTTATACGTAAAATTGGGACTTTATTTATTATACTGGTGTGTTGGGTTATTCTCAAATTAAACGAGATTTGGTTGCTACCTGTCTTTTCATTATCGACGATTTATATAAGCTAAGTTTACATAAGAAGAGCTACGGAAATAAGGTAGGTGGTTAGCCATCTAGAAGGTCCGACTTCCCATATTACACCTCGGACGATGTTAGTAAATGTATAAGTCGGTGGCGCCTATTATTTATTTCTTTAGAATCCACTCCATCTTCGATTGGGTTTCCCGGGATACATGCTTTAGCAGCACAACAAGCATATCGTAGATTATATCTCAATAGAAGACTGCCTACGCGTGCAATTATCTTCAATTCAGCTGAGGGAACATGGCACTTTCAATGCAAGACATGCAGTCGGCCAATGAGTTGTCCGTAGACCCATAAACGATGATGAACAAGTTCTTGATTTATTACAAGAAGATCCTTCTTTACGTGTGCGAAGAATTGCATTACGTACTGGAGTATGTAGAAATCAGGTTTGAAGAATAATAAGAAGTGCTCGCTTACACCCATATCATCATCAAAGAGTTCAAGCTCTAGGTAATCAGTTTGAAGCTCGTTTAAGTTTTTGTAATTGGGTACAAAATAATCAAAACCTAACGTATATTTTATGGACCGATGAGGCTTCTTTCACACTAGATGGTATCAATAATTATCATAATCTTCTTGAATGGGCTGCAGAAACCCCTCACTTAAGAAGACGCTCGCATTTTCGTCATAGGTTAATGTTAATATGATAGCTGCTATTCCTAATGAACGCCTGATTGGACCATTTGAACTGCCACATCTTTTGAATGGTACGAATTACGAATCTTTTCTAGAACAGTCTTTACCCTTATTACTGGAAGATATGCTATTAAATATTAGACATGCAATGTGGTATCAACACGGTGGGGCACCAGCACATTAATGTCTTCGTGTTAGAGCTTGGCTTAACGCACATTTCCGGAAAGATGGATTGGAGTAAGAGGACCCGCAGTATAGCCACCGCGTTTGCCGTACCTGACTCCATTAAATTTTATCTTTAGGGTCACATGAAATAGATTGTTTATGCAGCTGAAGTGCACACGGTAGAAGAATTACGCCAAAGAATACAGCAAGCTGCCGATATTATTATGAACCCAGCAACCATATTAAGAACGCAGCGATTTCTTCTGCAACGTGCGGCTTTGTGTATCGAGCGCAATGGAGATAATTTTGAACATGTCATTTAGGACATATGTTTATATAGGCTTTTCGAAGCTAAATAAGTTCTGGAATTTTTCTTTGAAATATTGCCGGTGCGTTTATGGACATCCTGTATACTAAAAACAAAATACTACCAGTTTACTAACTTATCGATAACATAACTCTAATTTTACAATCAGTAGGTCCATTTAATCCCTCAAAATTGTATTAACTAATGAATATCGTTCTCGCTGCGTAATAAAAACTTACATTCCTAAAAATAATAATATTATTATATTTATCTCTCCATGTGGAACATTACTTATTAATTATTAAGTTGATTTAGAATATGGAATATCAGCTTTGCGTTGTGTTAATACGGTCTTGTTTTCTTAATAATTTTGTATTTTTAGTAGTACGAAATTACAGGCTTTGTTTCCAATTAAATAAAAATTAATTAAATTAAAATTAAATCGCGTTTAAACAACGAATCAACAAAATCATAAAAAGTTAAATAGTAAATGACTTCTTACTTTTTGATTTATATATTATTAGAAGCCAGGAACTGCCGATTCAACAAGACCTGGCCAACCCTCCCCTTACTCGCCTTAGATCAAGACAACCGATCTGGATGGACCAAAACCTAGAGGAACCAATAAACATTGCCCAGAGATGGAACGAATTATTCCATGCAAATCCAGAACTGAAAAACCGTAATCTGGCACCAGCAGCTGCAGTCCCACTACCAGGGATGGACCTCCCTAGAAAAACCTGGAGTCGTCTTAATCGGTTTAGATGTGGCCAGGGTCGGTGCCGCGACCTGATGTTTAAATGGAACATGATCGACTCGCCAGAGTGCGACTGCGGGGCCCCTAGACAGACCATGAACCACATTGTTGAGGAGTGCCCTATCAGAAGGTTCCCCGGTGGCTTACGTGATCTGAACGAGGCATCTCCGACTGCCATAAAATGGCTAGATGAGCTAGATGTGGACATTTAAACCACAAATTCTTTATGCCAACCACACGATTTACTTAGCTATGTGTTATTTTATATTTGATTTGACTTGACTTGTATATTATATGATGTATTTTGTTTTGTTTTATTTTATTTTATTGTATTTTATTACAGCTTCTCATTCGAAATATATATATATATAGAAGCCAGGATAAATCAGTTTTAATAAAATAAAAACTTTATAATTTGCAAAAGTATTAACTAAGTTAGAACTCGTTCGGAATGGAACGTCACATATTGTGCGTACAAATCAAGGCCGTCACCACTAGACTATTGTCACAACGTCTAGCTGAAGTCGTTGGCGTGTACAACAACATATTCATAAAACACATATTAGTAAACAATTAACGAAATGCACTCCGTGCTGTTAATTTACATTTGTTACTCAAGGTGTTATCATAAACGATGATTGCGGGTAGCAAAGCTTGTCTAAAAATATAATATACAACTATTTTATATTGCCCACGTTAAAACTCTTATGATTAACTTACAATAATAAACATATTGTGGTTTCTACAAGATGAGCTACCTAAGTTTTAAAAGTGGTTGACGCAACTCAATACATACAGCTTGGCAAACCAAATCACTTTCTCTTTAATGTATTTATGTTGATCAATGTTGCCTGGTTACTTATACCGATACTACGTCGAGCTGTCAGTTTACTTGCATTTCAAGTAATTTGCTTTCAAATAACCAAATTATTTTTGGTTAAAACCTAGAAAATGCGGCTACAGGCAGCAATTTATTCATCAGGAGCTACCCAACTAGGAGACCACCGACCGAATTGATATTAAAAGTCTTGAAGCTTCTTTAAGAAACAAAGAAAAATTTGTTAACTCCAGAAGATGTAGGCCTAGGAAGATTACAAATATGGAAAATGCAGTAGTAATGTTAAAGGCAGGACATTAAATTCCCATGCAAGTTAAAGCTATCTAAGCAGAATAGTGGGTATTACTGGCAGTTTCCTTAGAAAAATTGTAAAAGATAATGTATTTCATATGCCATGTTACTTTGGTACGCAAACTGCATGAAAATGACCTTCGGAGAAAACTACAATGTCATAATTTCTTCCAGAATCAATTTATTTTGATCCATCTTATGCACAGTGTGTATTGTTTAGCGGTAAGGGAAAATTCTCAAATAGTTGTGAAGTGAATAGGCATAACGCACACTATGACTGCAGAAGACACTGGTTATGTGTTACCAATTTTCAGAGTGTTCTTTCTGACAATTTTTGGTATGGCTTAGGAAATAAAAATGTCTTCCATAAAATTGAATTGGTATTGTTGCTTGGATTTCCTACAAAACATTTTAACCGGTTGTTCACACATGTAGAACTAAATTTACGACAAAAATTTAGTAACTAAATCTCACTCACAACTATTGAATTGTTAGGAATTGGATAAATAATGTACTTGGAACAAATTGGTTTGGAAGAGGAGCTGTGCATCCAGCGTCAAGAAAGTTGCGATATCATTTTATCACACTTTTGCTTTAGGGTATAAATAGAAAAATAGTATAGCGAACTTCAAGAGTCACTGAGCACACACCTTAGATGCTTGCTGGAGTCCGTAGGTGGATATAAAAACAAATTGGGAATTTTAATATTTGTGTATTAAATAAAACATTGATATTAATTTTTTGTTATTTTTCACCTACTTAGTTTTTACTATAGTACATGGGTGCTTTTCTTGTTAAATTTAATATAAATATTATTCGTAAAACTGTTAATTACTTCAGTAAGAGGCCAACTTCGCTGGCCAACCCTGTTTAACACAATAACTTGCCCAAATACTTCATATAATGTCGTACATATTTTGCATCTGGATGTTGTAGCCAGTCAAAATACGCCATAGTCGAAGATAATTTTTTTGTTTATTCTATAATCAAGATAATACTGATATATTCTAGCTACTATAGCAGAAAATTGAACTAGTTCTAAATATTTTGTAATTCTTAACGGTGCAAAGAACTGTCTAAGAATAAATTAGGAACGGCATAGATCTTGCTTTTTCAGTATGATTGATAGGTTTATGTGTGGTTGTAGATCAGTTGGAACAGCGCTCTTTTCTAAGGAAACGTCGATTCTGGTTCGAGTTCGACTCCCCAGCATTACCAGGTACAGCTTGACCAGTATAGCTGGAATCCTAACCGCGAATTGAGCACAACATAGTGGCTTAATGGGCACTGAGGTCATTATAAACTTGAACTGAGCGCTTGCAATATCGGTAGAGTCCGCGAAATAGCAGTAATTCCTGTACGATTTTTTATTGCATTTTAACTGTAAAAATGTACTTTTAGTTTTTAAATTTGATGTTTTTGCCGCCTTGCTATGCTGTTTCCTCCCTTCAGGTGTCGAAGAAGGTAATGACCCCTTGGGGTGGTGTGATCAACCATCTGGTCGGCAGACGGTGTCTGAACTCGCTGCCAGTCAGAAGCTGCAGCCATGTTTTTCTTATGTTTGTGTAAAAATTGTTAATTTTGATGTATTTACAAGAATAAACCAGCTTAATTTTCAATTGTTATTCTTCGAGCTATTCCAAAGTAACTGCGGAACTCGGGAAAACACAACATGGTCCTTCGATCCACATAGTTTTTGAAGAATGAAGCATGATTCTTGGATCCACACAGTTTTTGAAGAATCAAGATGCTGATGGTTTTACTGTCGAAGAAGTATACCTAGGTACCACTATTCCTTTTATTTAAAATAGCTTAGTGTTCTTCAAAAACGTAAGTTTAATTTGTATTTTACAGTTTTTCGATAACAAATTCGACAATGTTTAAGGGATTTGTAACCATTACTCGCTTTATTTACGGCATTTGATTGAAAATGTTTCTACGGTTTATTATTAATTTGTGCGTTACTATTTATTCGAAAAACTCAAAATAGGTGTATTTGGTAAAAAAAACCTCGACAATTTCATTCGAAGTTTTTTACTTCTGTTTTGTAGTTTCAAATTTGCGGCATTATTTAGCCATTTTTTTTATTATAAAGTTTTTAAATAAAATAAATTGGCGCCATGTCAGAA
This sequence comes from Limonius californicus, assembly GCA_014611495.1. Lineage (NCBI taxonomy): Eukaryota > Metazoa > Arthropoda > Insecta > Coleoptera > Elateridae > Limonius > Limonius californicus. The sequence goes on along the minus strand of JABXWE010020213.1, from coordinate 2,275 downwards.
GAATTAAAGGCTTTAGTGGCGAAACGAGCGGCCATTAAAACCAAGTTAACTAAATTCAAAAATAAGTATGAAGATTTAAAAAATTTAGATTCCGAGGTAAAATATGTTGAACTCAAAAACCGTTATGATCGCATTACGCCTTTATTGGACGAATTTGAGACTATTCAATCAAAAATAGATGAGCTTTCGGAAGCGGAAAATGTAGCCAGTTATAACGATGACGGGCAATTCGAGGACGATTATTTTGCTCTGACCTCCCAGGTGCAATGTAACCTTGAAGGTTATGAGACGTCCAAAGCGGAGGGTACTGAGGGTTCGATCCAAGAATCAGCTCATACATCAAATTCAGCTTTTTCCAATTCATTTAATTCAGGCATTCGTTTGCCAACAATTAATTTACCAAAATTTGACGGAAATTATGTCAAATGGTTAGATTTTAAAAATACCTACGAATCACTAATCCATTGCAATAATGACATTAAGAGCGTTCAAAAATTTCACTATCTTAAGGCATCTTTGCAAGATAGTGCGGCACAAGTCATTAAGGCGATAACTATATCCGAATCAAACTATGCAATTGCTTGGGATATTTTATGCGCCAGATTTGACAATAAAAAGCTTTTGGTTTTTAACCACGTAAAATCAATTTTTAATTTGGAAGTTATAAACAAGGAGTCCGCTTTTAAAATTCGAAAATTAATAGACACGATAAACACCCATTTAAAAAGTTTAGAATCTTTGAAATTGCCAACAGAACATTGGGATGTTCTATTGGTATATATCATAACCTCAAAGTTGGACAGTTCGTCTGCGCGGGAGTGGGAGGCGAACAAAGGGGAAACGGATGTGCCTACTTTAAGTGAACTTTTCGATTTTTTGAAAGCAAGAGCGAATTTGCTTGAAACGCTGGAAGTGGCAGAATTAGAAAAACGCCCTAAACCGCAAAAAACTGGATCTGCCACTCATTCTAATTCAAGGTCATTAGTGACAACTAGCAATATATCATGTAATTATTGCAAAAATAATCATACTATTTATAAATGCAGTCAATTTCAGGATTTAGAAATTGAAGATCGTATTCAAAAGGTCAAGTCTCTAAATTTGTGCGAAAATTGCTTGAGAACTAATCACAGTGCCAAGGACTGCAAATTTGGTCCTTGTTTGAAATGTAAATTAAAGCATAATTCTATGTTACATGTCGAGGCGCAAACCTCCACCAATGCTGTGGCGACAGGGTTAGCTTCATCTGCCTTAAATACACAAGTTCTACTTTCTACAATTTCAATGAAAGTTTGTGATAAGCATAAAAACGAATTTATTATAAAGGCGATCCTCGACACTGGGTCACAAAATAGTTTTATAACCCAAGAATTGGCTAAAAGGCTAGATTTAACTAAAAGCAAAGTAAATATGATGGTATCTGGTCTGGGTGAATGTTTATCGGACATAAAATTTAAATGTGACGTAAAAGTAAAAGCCGCAAATGGTCAGTTTGAGGCAGATTTGGGTTCCTTAATAATTAAAAATATTACAGGTTACTTGCCTTCTTTTAAGCTAAACAAAAAGGATATTCCACTTCCAAAAAATTTGGCTTTAGCAGACCCTAATTATTTTAAACCACAAAAAATAGATCTTCTGGTAGGTTCAGATTATTTGTGGAATTTTATTGGTAAAGGTCAGATAAAATTAGGAAAATATTTGCCTATCATGCAGGAAACCTCGTTTGGATGGGTTATATCTGGTCCCATACAAAATAATTCTCAAAGCAATCATTCAAAAATGCACTGTAACTTAATTAATAACATAAAGATTCAGGACCAGCTCCAGCGGTTCTGGGAGTTGGAAGAAATTATTCCAACTAGGCAGTTTGCTTCAGAAGAAGAAGAGTGTGAAATGCATTTTTTAAATAATTATAAACGCTTAAACGACGGCAGATTTATGGTGTCTATACCATTAAAATCCTCTCCAGATTGCTTAGGCGAATCTTATGAAGTGGCAAAGAAAAGGTTTCTTAATTTAGAGCGAAAATTCGAAGCCCATAAGTCATTAAGACAAAGATATATTGATTTTTTAACCGAGTATGAAACGTTAGGTCACATGACTAAGGTTGCATATTCTCCTATGGTTAAGCAGTTTTTTATGCCCCACTTTGGGATTTTAAGGGAAGAAAGCGAAACTACTAAGCTCCGAGTGGTTTTCGACGGTAGCCAGCCCACTACTTCAGGAAAGTCTTTTAATGACTTACAAATGGTGGATCCAGTTTTACAGGACGACC
>JABXWE010020211.1:0-20478 GCA_014611495.1 Limonius californicus | reverse complement strand
CTTTAAGAATATTCCTCGTGGTTGTGTAAGACAAATCAATGCGCTGTGAAAGACGTCGAAATGAAGTTGAGGGAGCTTCAGCCATTATTTGTCTAACATTTTCCAGGACGTCTGGTGTGCGTTCTGTAGGTCTACCGCTACCATTTCTGCATGTAACACCACCTGTTTCATCGAATAATTCCACAGTGTGCCTTAGAGCATTGTAAAATCGAATGTATTCAACAATTCCAAAATGGTCTGTAAAATCGTTGAAGCATTCCTGGATCGAATACCGCCACACCATTTATGATGATTCCAGCTCGCTAAAAAGCTTTTACCATAAATATCTTATCTTATGCTGCACTGTGAAACTCATTTTTGAATAAATAATTGAAGCTTCTTTATTTAATTATTGGCAGCTATGCTGTTACAATTTTCATATTGTCAGATTCTAAAGCTTAATATAGACGGGACAATCCCTAAGCTACTGCTATTGACTTTTAAAAAAATCACTTTATATATAGACTGGAATTATCGGCCCTACAGTTTAAGCTCCTTTTTTTTTATTATGTTACACGCAACACCAAAACATATCTACAACTTTTACAAAACCATATTACAAATAAGAATCAGGAAGACATTTCAGGTCACAACAGAACGGTGCAAATCCACATTATTAATTACAAGTTCGTAAATACCTGAAAAAAGTATTTCCGAACAGGAACAACGAAAGAAGGCGTATACAGCAAGGCCTCTGTTTCATTTCCTTTTATGGAGATATTTGAAATCTAAAGTTTATAACCTGTGAATCTATCTCTAAAGCTGTTAATTATTAAAGATATCTATAAGAACTGAATTGTCGCAAAAAATGTCATTCAAAGTTCTTGGCACAAAATTGTTCTATGACAAACTGTAGGTGGAAGACAATTTGAATTAATTGTTGATGTTATTTCATTAATAAATCATACTGTTTTAATATTTCTGGTTTCAAAAAGGGTAGTTTCGTTTGTTTGTTGCTTGTTGTTTTTCATAAAATGCGGAAATTTAATAATTAGGAATTAATAAAGATAGTGCTATTCACAGAATAGTGGATTAAGTACCCATTTGTGAAGTAAGTTGCATTTACGAAAAGTTTTCTATTAAAAGTATTAAAGAAACTTATATCCACATCAGTAGAACAATTATTGTATACCTTTCACCTTGTACATTTATAACAAAATGGAACTTTCCATGACTTCAAATGAATTTCTATTTGGGCTTCTGATCTAACAGGAAAACTTTTGGTGTTAAAAAATACAACCACAATCAAGTTCAACTATAGTTGATCCGTTAGTACGTAAGGAAGTAACTACCAATTAGATAAAAATTGATCATTTATATTTATATTATTTATCCTTACGGTTATTTCAATTTTATTCATCTTCCTTTTTGGTACTTAACTTTCAGTGGCTTTACGCTATCCAATTCTTTCATTACCATCATCAACGTTTTTCTATCGATACAAAACGTAATATGACACGTATTCTCTTTCCAATACATATGTATCTTCTTCTTAAGTTTCCTATCCGATCCGGATATTGGCAACCATCCTAGCCAGTAATACTTTGTTGACTACGGCTTTAAATAAATCTGTTGTGGCCTTACCAAACCGCTTTCTCGCATTTTTTTAGCATGTTATCCTCCCTCAACCCTGCCTCTTTTTCCAAATATCTTCCCCTGCAGTATATTCTGTAGAAGCTGGTATCTATTGGCGTTTCGCATAATATGGCCCATATATTCGAGTTTGCGGGCTTTTACTGTATTACTTACTATTACTATTACTTGTTATACAAAAAAATTCTACATAAGTGTAGTATTTAGAAATATATATTTTCTTCTGAAATGATCGTAAGAAAATGTATCTTACTATTGAGGGTGGTCAAAACAAAAATTGATGTATTGATAATTTTTTGTTTTGGCCACCCTCAATAATAAGATACATTTTCTTACGATCACTTCACAAGAAAATATATTTTTAGATACCAGACTTACGTAGAATTTTATAAATATAAATTAGGAAGTAATACAGTAAAAGCCCGAAAACTCGAATTTATGGGTCATATTATGCGAAACGCCAATAGATACGTATCGTTTCTTTTTCCGATGCGTATTGGTATATATAGATACACTTGTAAAACCGAAATGTATTACTACCATGATACACAAATTAATATAAAAACCTATGACGATAATATAAAATGTTATATTTTGTTACATCGATAAGTTGACCAAAACCCTCAGCGTAATCAACGATCTGTGTCCATTCCTGCCTATTTCTCGCCGTACTTTGGCAACACTATTTTATTCAAATTTTTGGTTTTCCTTTTCTTCCTGTTTCTCATAAATTACCAAAAAATGTTTTTCTCACTAGTTACCATTTCCAATTTTTATGATATAATCAACCGACCCTATTCTCTGAGCTTTATTGCCCGATATTACAAGTCTGTCTAGTTCTTGCTTCTCCATTCTCCTTGTGTTTCTCTTTCTTTCACAGATTCTCTGTAATATTTTCCTTTCCCAAATCTCCAAGCTGAAGTTTAATTGAGTTACTTAAAATCCACGTTTCACTCGCGATCTTATGATTATCTTGTATATTTAATTATGATTTTAATACACACATATTTACACTTACCACCTGTTGCAGTGCGTCTTTACTTTTGTTTCTAGCTATTATCCTTTACCGCATGTAGGAAGCTTTATATTTCAGATATTTCTGGTTTCAAACAATTAAAGTACTCCATCCTGTCAAAACCGCTATTTCTTTGTACATATAATATGTTTATACGCAGTTTGTTTTTTGTTTACTTCTTGCTTTCGCCGTTAATGGCTGATGCTCTTTTATTTCTTATTATTAAATTTAAGTTGTTATTTACTTCTTACAATAATTATTGTTACGTCGTCTACAGATGTCTACCATTTGCTGACAATTGTATATTCGGTGTTTATATGTCGGGCTCATAAACATAATTCACAATTTTCATACAGCAAAATTCTGTGTTCCTAGGTACTTAAATTATTGCTAATGTCCAATGCAAACATAATTGTTTGCTAAAGTTCATGCAATTCATCAATGTATATTTTTTATCACCGTGCTAAAAATAGGAATTTATATTTATCACTTTTCTAGCGAAACGAATCAGTGCGAATGTTATATCATTTATTTGAGAAAGCAATTAATCGGATGTAGATCTAAACTTGTCAGAAATGGTTTACGTAGGTGGGAGTGTAGCGGCCGTGTAACACCTCTAAACTATTCGGAATTGCACAAGGCATCGCCGTTATCTCCAAATAGGGACAACGAAAATCGGCGTCGGTCGTCTAACTTGTAACGTCACAGTGAAAATATGTCAGACAAGACAATCTCAGTCTTTGCGGTATGAATCATATCTGTATAAGAACGAATTGGAGAATTATTTACGGTGATGTCATAAATTTGGTTAGGGTTGATTGTTTCGACTGACAGTGCAACTTAAACCGTCGTAATTTAGCACCGAGCCGAGTGCATGTTCATATTGTCACCGTCAAGTATATCTATAAATGTCATCGACTTGTTAAGTTACACCGCGTGAAAACAGCCAATAAGCTATAACGTGCTCGGTTCCGCCGACACGCTGATTCTTACTTACCTGACGATATTTTATCCGGTGCTTGTGCAACGTGTCGCGGGATGCAACGACGCGGCTCCGGGCTTGCAATCGGCGCATCGCCACGCATAAGCCTTGCACTAAATCAAACGGAAGCATATATTACCCACTCGCCCCGTCCCGAACAATAGCAAAATGGGAAGAGAGATCGGCATAATCGAGAATTCGGAATGCAGGAAAACGGGTTCCAATAAGAAATGCATCTGATTGTTCGTATTATGCAAATCAATAGGTCGCCTATCGACAAATGCGTTTGCGATATCCGCCTCGACTTTGTCACTGAAATTCCTTAAATGTGTACCTTTCAGTGGCCTCGGAAACGAGAACTTAAGCCCTTGTTTATAAAATCTGAATATCGAAGTAAAATTTTTAAAAATAAATGCATATCATGGCTTCAGTGAAAAGTGTGAGGTCCAAACCTCGGAATAAGTGTTCTCTTGAACACGCGGAGACTTAGAGAGTCGAAATCCTAGAGTGTATAATTGCTATAACGTATAACTTTTAACCCTCCACTGACTAAGGTAATGGTACAAAGATGTAAGATTATTCTACTGATAACGTAGTAATTATTAAGATATATAGATAAATTATACCTTCTAGGAATGAATGCTGTTCTAAGGCACGTAAGGAAGCTATATCTAATTTAAAAAAACGCAATTTAGCCTATACGTTGGAACCCTAGAATGTATAATTACTATAACCTATAACTTTTACCGCTCCACTTGCTCAGGGCATGCAACAAAGAGGAGGGTTTATTCGACTGAATAACCAAGCAATGATTAGGCCGAATAGGAATATTATACCTTCTTCTTACGTTTTAGGGTACATAAGGAAACTATAGCTTGTAAGAACGAATGCAGTTTATACGTTCTACACAAGTAGAAAATCATATTTTGTAAGAATGAGTGTACTTTATAGATTGAAGAACATGTAATAGAAGTATACCTTCTAAGAAACATAACATTTTAGATGTTTTAGGACAGATAAAAACGATATGTTGCAGAAACGCGAATTATCCTGAAAGCTTGATGAATCAACTTACACACAACAAACAATTACATAACCGATTACAAGAGCATGTGTACTCTGAGATATATAAATAAAATGAATAGGATTTGGACCTGTTTCAGGTAACGAATAGTGTATAATTGAATAGTGAGAAGAAGGAAAAAAAATAATATTCGTAGAACTATACAGAACTGTTTTACCTGTGTTAAAGTTATTTTAATATTATTATATTATAAACGGTTCATATTTAAACTCCTATAGTGAATATATTGTATAAACAGCAATTCTTTTCCATGTAACCGAAACCTATTAAGAGTTATATTAATAATGGACAAGTTTATAATTATTACTTCAAAAATGTACATTGCGTATAATTACGTATAGAACTACCCAAGAAAGAAAGCATTTTAAATATAATAATGCGATATTTTGTTTTAATAATATAAAAAATTATATCAATGCAACAAATACTGATAATTGTTGTTTATGTGGAATAGTTTTCTGATTTTATCTTTAAATCATTACCAGTTCAGCAGTAATTATACTAACTCACCCCAATTGTGAAATTATAGGACGCTTTCCAAAACCGATTACCTTACACACACATTCTTTGATTTTTATGTCTTTTACCTACAGTTTTATTACGCAGCTAAATTAATCCAGTAATAAAACTTATCAGTTCTTAGCTTTTAAAATATATGTCTACCTTTCTGCAACGATAACGCCGAAAACTCTTCCCAAATCAATAAAATTACACACTATTCTTAGAAATAAAATTGACTGAAGCTTTGCATTAGAAGTAATCATAAAGTGAGTAAAACTGTTTAACAAATGGGTTCAAATGATTGCTTCAATACGTTACGTTTTGGAAATATAAAGTGGCATTTATACAATTGGCACTATTGAGATGTGTCATTAGTATTTTTGTAAAATTTGACATTTGTTATGGTGAAAACATGGCAGCTTAGAAAGTGACCGAGTAGTTTGTTTACAGTGAGCGTTTAAAAAAGCAAATTTGTGAAAAAATGGAAATTTCACCTGAAGGTTTCCCTTGAACGATTTTTTACGATTTTAGTAAAGGCCTAACTCAGCAACAATGCATAGAATCGCTTCGCTCAACTTTTGGTAATAAAGCACCATCAGAAAAGACTGTTGTTATTCCAAAAAACATTGATGCTGTGCGCAACATGATTGAAGAAGATTGGGATGTGGCTTACAGTGAAATAGAGGTATCCTTAGGCATATCGAAGACTGCAGTACATTCGATTTTGCGTGAACATTTAGCTGTGAAAAAGATCTGTTCCCAATGTATTTCGCATAATTTAACCGAAGCAATAAAAGACTCGTGTTAATTGCTGTAAGGAAATGCTCAAAAAATTCGACCTAGGAACTGCAAAATCCATACACAAGATCGTAACAAGCTACGAAACCTGGATATATTTCATATTAACCGGAATCTAAGGAACAATCCACTGTTTGGGTGTCCCAAGATGAACCTAATCTCACAAAAGTTGTTCGTTCACGAAGCACTTCCAATAAAATGACATGTTGCAACCATTCCTTCATAGGATCGAAGAACAGTTAACGCTGAATGGTACACAAAAATTTGTTTGCCTGAAGCTATCGACGAAATCAGGAAAAACAACCGAAAACGTCGCATCATTCTTCATCATAACAATGCCAACTCTCACACAGCACGTCATACAATTGACTATTTGAAGGAGATAAAAATTTAATTAATGTCTCATTTCCCGTATTCACCTGATTTATCGCCTAACGACTTCTTTGTGTTGCGGAATGTCAAACAAAAAATGCGTGTACTTTTGAAGCATTCAAAAACCATGTTTTTGAGATACCAACTTCAGAAAAAATGTTTTGAGAGTCGGTCTGAACGCATACAAAGGTGTATAAATCTTAAAGGAGAATATTTTGAAAAGCAATAAAATAGTTTGTTCCAAATAATTTTTTTTCCTAGTTTTTGTAAAAACTTAAAGGGCTGCCCTCGTATAGATGCATCGTGGTATATTGTCTTTTGTACTTCACTTTTATATTCGAACAGCATTTACTTTTTTTAGAGAATATAACTGAATGTAACTTAAAAATATACAAAAATTTCTGCAATAATAATAATAATGATAACATCAACAATTTCATATTTTTTGGCAATAAAATGGTGTCCCACCACACAATACTCATGAGGTAATTAGACGCTGCCCTAAATAAGCGGTATCTAATTTTCGAATCCTTTGTCTCTTACGAAACCCAGCGATTTTCTTTTCGGTGTCCTATATGAATTGGCAAAATAGGACCAAGAAGGACACCAAGCGGCCCTGATTTAAATGTCTACTAAATTAAAAAAAATCTCTGCGGGAATGTGGAGAAATTTGACCAATAAATGCAAGATTTGTATAGCCGACAATGGACATTCGCAGATAATTAACAGATATTTTCTTTCTGTCGTTATCTCTAGATTTATAATTTATGTGTGTATTAAATAAATCCCAGTCACAACAACCTTGTTTTTTAAGGAATATCTAAAATATACTTTTCTTAGGATAATTTGCGACTATTTCGAAATGAATATTTCATAGGCTTGCATACCATCTAGAAGCAGAAAACACGACGAAAGAAAACATATTACATATTTTTTAAAGTGTCTTCAATTTAAAATATATATATATTGCCATGATTTTTATATTAAAATAATGTAATTTATATTAACTAATTATTAAATGTTGTTATCATGCATAAAACTACTGTAAAATACCTTCGGAAGGACAGTTATATTTTAAAAAGGATATTTATTGGTACAAAAATCCATATTTTGACCTGAAATATAGTTTAGATAGATTAATAATGTTGTAAACTATGTTATTTAAGTAAAATTATAATTAAAATATAATTTATAAACCTGTTAGATTATAAAAAGTGTTTACGGTCCATCGTACGATACTTCGTATAGTGGGATATTAACTCAAAGTGAACTTATACAGTGTATGGCCTGTCAATTTGGTGTGGCTTCTTCGCATTTACATTGTGGACGATAACGTGGGACTTTTTGGACGATACCAGAGCCCTAAAAATAAAAATTACAGTTGTATTAAGTTTGTCGATGAAAGTATAAAATGTTGTTTTAAAAAGGTTTTCTGTTAGCCAAATTATTTAAATATTCTATTGAGGAAGGTTGCTGATTAGTTTTCTTGTTAAATTGTGTTATTTATCTGTCTATAATTATGTTGTTTATTACTTTTGAAATTTGGGGCTAGATTTAGAATTTGTTGATTTATTTTATGGATAATTGTTTTATAGACTGTAAATGTGTCAGAAAAGTGTTGTTACAATCTTAGGATTGTGTTTTGATTAATTTTGTTGTGTTTTTAAGTTAATTTTGTGAATTTAACAATATTTTAAAGTGTAAAAATAATTGTCATGGATTTGAAATTTAAGGATATCACAATTTAGAGAAAAATTCATAGATTATGATTATGGAATTAGTTTTTCAAAATATTTATTTATAAGGTCAATATTAATTATTTAAATTTTAGTAATTCAATTTTTCTAGAATATTCCATGAAATTTTTCAAATCCAGCATTCTGATTGGTTAATGTGAGCCTCCATCCTGCATTTTTATCAAAAAAGTTGAATTCAGTTCCCAAATAGCCATTAAACAAGACGCACGTTATTTTAATCGGTGCGCATTATAATTTTGTCCTGTTAAAATTTTTTAAAAATTTCTAAAAATTAAAAGTTTGGTTATGTAAACATTTGTTTACCAAATTTCGAATTTATAAGTAAATATTAATTGTGAACAGAAGTTGTGTCTTTAATTAATTATAGTGTTTAACAATAATAAAATTTACCAGTTTATTAAATCCAAGTGTGGTTCTTTTATGGAGATTTGCTAAAAAAGAAAAGAATAATATTAAATCATTTAATAACTTATATGACCTAATAATTTCAATAGTATTAGAAAGATTTAGAACTTCCTTACCTTAACAAACTCGAACATTTAAGTGAAACAATTATAGTGCTTCAGTGATTTTAATTCACAAAGTATTTGATTGACGAACTTTATGCACTCGTGGTTAAACATGAAATGGATCCTGTCTAGACAACGTGATCATCAAGCAGAATAAAAATGCAGCTGTTGCAGAATTCACAAGAAGTGGTGACTACAACATGGTCGGAGTGACGGGATACATAAGATAAGTTTTAGCATAATGCGATATTTAAGGAATAATGAGTTTTATTTGCATTTGTAATTGACTATCTTACCAGTGAAGCCACAAACCGATTTTTCTTGAGATTATAAAAGTCTATGTAGATGCTATAATTAATAATCTATATGATTTATGTTAATTAATTTGAGCAAATACTCAAATTTGGCGCCCAACCAGAAAGTACTATTCAAATATTAAATATTTATTATTCATAATTAAGAAAAATACATAGCATCTTTTTGACGCAAGCCCAATGTGGGGCTGTTGATTGATTTATTTAATAATAATTATCTATTAAGTTAAAAAGCCTAGCAATATATACTCTTCGTGATATTTATTAGTTGAACTGGTACATGCAGTTCTTCTAAGCACTTCCATATACTTCTTCTATCTACTATGTCAAACGCCGCTTCTCACCTTCTTCTGTTTTCCTTCCTATTAGATTCCTCACTGTAAATATGTTGTTACTAGTTTATCTTTTAGGTCTAAATGTCGCTGGCTCATCATCCATTTTATTTTCTACTAATTTCTCAGTTTTTCTACGAATATTCTGGTATATGCTTTAAAACATACTGTGAAAAAACATAACGCTCTGCAATTGTCACAGTTCGTTTGTTCTCCTTTTGTTCCTTCACAATCAAGTAGTTTTTCCAATCTTCTGGTATTTCCTGTTGTATCTGCAAATTCCCCATAACTATTCTTTTCCTTTCGCTCCCATCGCTTTTATCATTTAAGACAATCCCAAAAATATTAAGTAACTAAGTACGTGGAAACATTTAAAAACCGGATAAGAATAAAATAATGTTTCTGTACCAGCTTCATACCGTGTGTATCATAACGGGTAGTAATTTCAGAAACATTTAAGGAAATTAATAAAATAACCTTTTAAATCTGCAGATCCGGAATGGTAATCGATGAAGAAAGGTTTATTAATACAGAATTTCAAATTATTAATGTTAGATTTAAAAACAGTACATGTTCGGAAACATATTTTTCAATATTCTGTCAGTTTGACCTACACAAACGCGATGGCAAGAAATAATCTTCACGTCAATGTATTACCAAAGATAGATCTGATTTTAACTTCAACCAAAGAGCTTGAAAGTTTATTTCCTGCAATATACAGCTCAATGTTGTTATTGCGAAACTTTTAGAACTGCAAGTCTTGCTCGTATATTCTTTAAATGTAGTTTCTGGGAAACTTTATATATCATAGCTATTATGAAAACAATTCATTTTCACAGCATTCTAAACCTTAAAGGATCTAGAATAGATATTATCTATTATAAAATGATAGCGTCAATAGTTAAAATTCGAGAAAAGCATCATAAATAAGCATAAGGATTGGTATTAAACACATAAATACCGGTGTAAAGTGAGTACTTCTAAGAAAAGGTTACTTGCAGGTAAATATTGTTTAAGCAACACACAAGGTAGAAATTGTAAAAATATTTTAACATTTGCTCACCGTTTCCGGAACGGGAAACACAATACAACGGACAATGTATATCAAAACAATTACTTCGTAATCCCTCTAAACGAACTCATTTTGAGTAAGTGGGATTATATGTATATAACTTAGGAATTTATTATTGACGAAAGGTATTTGAAAATTTATTAGGTATTCTTTGAGGATGCTAAAAGCTTTTGTAAGCAGCTCGGAAAATAATTTAATGATGATTGAATTAATTATAGAGTTGTTTGTGATTTTTATAGTTCGCTTTTCTGCAAAAGAACATTATACAGGGTGGCCTACTGAAAACTGAAATCGAATAAATCATTTTAAGTGTTCAAAGAATACAGAAACTATTAAATACAGCCTGACAGTGACATGACAATGTTATAAAACAGCTTTCAAATGTTTACGCCAACGAATGCTGTATAATGATGCTCCTGAATATGCAACGACGTTTTAAGCAGTACTGATACTTTGGACTACATTTTCACGGGAACACATGTTTGGATTCCAAAACCAACAACACTTCTGTAGAGCAAATTCATCGAGCTTAATGGTCTGTCTTTTGATGCCCTTGCCACTTAAAAGTTTTAGGGTGAATATCATCTCAATTTTGAGAGATAATTGAAATGAAATAGCCGTATTGCATGTCCTCCTAGCAAATTAATTTGACCCGTTCGGGCATTTTTCGAAAAATTGAGGTTTAGTGTCGGTGGGCGACCCTTTACAGTGCATGACAACTGGGCAACGGTTAACTGGGCGACGGATAACTGGCCAATGGTCTCCACCTGGACGACGGTTAATTGGGCGATCGTCATTTGGGCGACAGAAACTTAATAATTAGTTTTAAAAATGAGAACAATAAATTTAAAAAATAAACGCCTAATCTAACCTAACCTAACCTAGCCTAGTCTAACCATCTCTTTCTTAAATGATCCTACAAATTTTGATATATGATATGGCCAGTTGACCATCTCCCACTTGTCCGTCCCCCAGATGACCAGCGCCCATTCGCTGATAGTCCAGTTAACCGCGTCCGACCCTATATACCAGCGTTTCTCAATGTTGTACCGAGTGACTCAATATATTTGTTTGTAGTGGTATTCCGACCGAAGTGTTTATAACACAAAATGTTTAAAATCCATAGACTGGAGTCACTGTATATTATATAAAAAAATACGCATAATTCACACTAATTTCTACATATGAACAGTAACACTCAGTACTTTCTACTGGCAGCAATTCAGACGGATTTCCATTGATAAAAATGCTGCAATACTACCGTGCTTTGCAGGGCACGTAAAGCCGTTGATTCCGGTTGACCCTGAGGGCTCACAGAATCAAAAACGTTTACATAAATTTTGCGCAAATGAATACAAAACAATATTTAACGGCATTGTTGCTGTTGTTTATATTCAATTAAATTATTAATATTATATTAAATTATTATTCTTATTTCAATAGAATTCAATAATATTATTCTCGTTGTTGAATTTATGTCAAATTGGTTTCAGAACTTATTTTCGTAACAGCCATTTTGAAAATCCACATCTATATATATATATGCGACTATTTTGCGGCTTACTGACGTTTTTCGCGTCTTAGTCGCCACTCTGTACGGTCTTGCCAATCATTTTCTTGTAGATTTCTTGACCGCATTGCTATATCCACCTTTTCTTTCCATCGCGTACGCGGTCTCCCCCTCTTCCGTTTTTCCCAGGCAACCCATTTATATATTCTTTGAGGCCATTTTGTATCCTGCATTCGTCGTAGGTGTCCGTACCAAAGTAATTGCTTTTTTTCCACGGTGTCTGTAACTGATTCTTTCACAACCATACGGTGCTTTATAACGTCATTACATATTCCTTCTATCGTGGATTCCCCAGAAGTCCATTTCTAACGATTTAAGTCTTAATTCGTACTTTTTATTTGCCACTGTACGTGCATACACTGTATCTTATTGTTTTATATATCATTTTCTTTGTTTTTTGGGTAATCTATTTACCCCATAGCGTTGAGTGCAGTAGTTGTATCTTCCTTCTCCCTTGTCCTATTTTGTTTAAAATATCTGTATCTCTAATTCCGTCCTTTATGACCGTTACTCGTAGGTACTTGTACTGTGCGCAACCCTCAATTGTTGCTTTATTTGTCACACTGTCCCTGCTCTGGCCTCCTACAACCATATATTTTGTTTCTTGTAGGTTTATTCCAAATCCCCGCTCATTATATCCTTGAATCAGTTTTCTGAGCATACACTCAATGTCTTCGCCATGCGATGATGACCTGCTCATCAGCAAACAATAGATAAGGTATGTAAGACATTATCCCCTAAGATACCCATTCTCCGACACTTTCTGTTCCAGTTATTTAACGCTTTGTTTTATATACGCTTTAAACAAGGTAGCTGACATGACACACCCTTGTCTGAGCCCCTTAGAGCAGTAAAACTCTTCTGATATTGCATTTCCAAGTTTGACTCTATTTGTGTTGTGTTCATAAATCTGTTTAATTCTATTTACGTACACTCTATTTACTTCAGTCTTCTAGAGTACTTCCCATAGTTTCGCGATTGGCACGCTGTCATATGCCTTTTTAATGTCTATAAAGATCAAGCTTTTCGGCTAACTGTCCTAGGCATAAGATATACAGCCAAATAAGTTGTTGCAAATGGAAGTAATTTTATTTTTAGTCGGAATGCGATTTTTTGTTTCAATTTAACTAAAGTATACCTAATTATTCAGGTTATCGTTAAACTTTATTTCCAAACTAGTGATGGGCGTATCTCGAATGAAACCAATCGAAATATTCGATTATGTATATATCTCGAGATGCGAGTAATTCATTCGAATGATAAAAACTTCTTGAATACGCTTAGCGACGCGCATCTCGAATGAAACAGTTCGAAATATTCGGTGTACTATTATAATTTGTAGTTCGAGAAGATACTAAAAGATAAACTGCAAAGTAACATATTTGACTGGTGTTGTGTGATGGGGTCGCATGTGTAGCAAAATAAGGCTTTATAATTTTGAACTTAAATTCAAAAATATTAATTGTTGATTTTTTAGATTGATTATTATTCAATTAAACATATTATTGTCATAAACTAGATAAATAAATAAAATAATTTCAGCATTTAATGTTATTTTTTAAAAATATCAAATAAGCGAAATTTATAGATCTTAATCACTTACGATCATTTGTAATTTGTCCGGCTCTTGATACTACCTTTCCGTTTAAAAAAATGGAGGCTAAATTTGTCATCATGATTACGCTATAAACATATAAACTATTAATTAATTATAATAAAATAACTAGAATTATTGTTAGTGTTAAAAATTATAATACAACACAGATAATCATAGAACGGCATTTACAATCTGGTTAATCGTACAATGTGGCGAAATTTAGATAAATACAGAACGAAATCCAGTCGAAAACCGAAACAACAATTCTAGATAAGAGCGTGAGTGCCAGGGAGTCATAATTCGAAAGGCAGGATGCAAGCATTTCTCGCATTGCCGAAATGCGCGCGCCTTTTGGAATCGAATGATTAAATCGAATAAATATCTCCATTATTTAAATCATTCGAATACTAGCCATTCGAGTATTGAAATCATTCGATTATGCCCATCGCTATTCCAAACTCTTGTCCGTTGATAATTCAATTAAATTTTCTTCTCCTAATAGTTTAATTGTTGGACTGATATTGTGGAAGAGATTCTACTACCCACATATTGCTCAAACGAATATCTGTTGTAGGAAATCCTGAATATACTTTTCTTTTAATTTGAAGAAAGAAATGGTTTTGTATATTTAAAATTTCAGTTTTGGGGTGGTCTTCGACCAGTTGCAATCAGGTTAATCTTACAGTGTGGCGAAATTTAGATAAATACAGAACGGAATCTAATCGAAAACCGAAACAATTCGAGATAAGAGCGGAATTGCCAGGGAGTGAACATTCGAAAGGCAGGATGCAAGCGTTGCTCGCATTGCCGAAATGCGCGCGTCTTTTGGATTCGAGTAATTAATTCGAATGAATATTTCCATTATTTAAATCATTCGAATACTAATCATTCGAGTATTGAAATCATTCGATTATGCCCATCACTATTCCAAACTCTTGTCCGTTGATAATTCAATTAAATTTTCTTCTTCTAATAGTTTAATTGTTGGACTGATATTGTGGAAGATAATCTATTACCCACATATTGCTGAAACGAATATCTGTTGTAGGAAATCGGGAATAAACTTTAATTTGAAGAGGAAATGGTTTTGTATATCCGAAATTTCAGTTATTGGATTTTCTTCGACCAGTTACAACCAGGTTAATCTTACAGTGTGGCGAAATTTAGATAAATACAGAACGGAATCCAATCGAAAACCGAAACAACAATTCGAGATAAGAGCGGAGTTCCAGGGAGTCATAATTCGAAAGGCAGGATGCAAGCGTTACTCGCATTGCCGAAATGCGTGTGCCTTTTGAATTCGAAAACTAATTCGAATGAATATGTCCATTACTTAAATCATTCGAATACTAGTCATTCGAGTATTGAAAGCATTCCATTATGCCCATCACTTGCCGGCTGATAATTCAATAAAGTTTCTTCTTCTGATGGAGTATCATTGTTTGATTGACATGGTCGAAGAGAATTTATTACCCACATATTGCTCAAACGAATATCTGTTGTAGGAAATCGTGAATAAACTTTTCGTTTAATTTTAAGAAATGGTTTTATATCACCGTTGTGTATCCGAAATTTCAGTTATCGGGTTGTCTTCGACTATTTGTAAGAATGGTGCAAACACTCAATGAAATATCTTTTAACTTTGTTTACACAGAGGTCAAGTTGTTAACAAAAGATTTTATTTTAATATATCAAATAAAGAGATTGGTCGGTTTTGCTTGCATTAGCAAATCTAAATCGTTCATTAACGAAAATATATTAGCAAGTTAGGCAACTTTACGAAGCTACAAATTACTTTTAAAATATCGTTATGTTGATAGCAATGAAAATAGATAAATCACCGGACAATGCTATTCATCTGATATTCATCATTTCACCGGTTCCTCGCTTTGGCGTATGATTTCACGACCCATGAAAAATTCAAGGCGTCCCAATATTGGGTAGCGATCCATAAGTTGAGAAATGCTTCTTTATACGGTGGAATACAACATATGAAATAATAGATGAAATTATGAGTTAAACAGTTGGAAAAAAATAGCTTCAGATTTTCCTTTGTGTGGATATAATGGCAAAAGACTGTTTTAGTCATGAATGTGAAAAAGGTTTTAGCCTTCATTAATAATATTTAGTTATTATATAAATTAAAGCGACAAATAAATATTCCCACAATTATAGTAAAGGTTAAAATATCACTCGAAAGGAACTAACTGGTTTATTGGTCTTTTAATCTAAAGTTATATAACTTCCACGCAGGAAAAAACAATCTTGCACCTCATTTAATTCGAAGAGAAGTTTCGTTTAAAAATAATTACTTTTGTCTCTGCACACTTTCGCCCAATCGAAAATTTTAAATTGGTTTTAAGTTTTGAATTCTAATCTAATTTGAAACGGGATCCTTCAGCACGAAACGTTAAAATTGAATTAAATTTTCCCGGAGTTTAAAATCCATTTATGTCTCTAGGGATCATCTGAGGAGGTACGTGCAATGCAAAGCGGATCAGTGGCTTAAGTAAAATTAAACTAGGTCATAATTATTACAGAATATCACAATGAAAGGTGTGAAACATTAAAACGCGACGGCGATCGCAAGATTTAAATGAGTCATTCGGTAAAGTTGGAGACATTAAACGCCAGGTTTAATAAATTAATTTATGCCATTACGAATGAAGACGCAATCTTGTAGCGGTAGTCAAGGACGTGTAGTAAGAATTCCGGGTCATCTTACTTTCACTTGCTCAGGCTCGTAAAACCATGCAAGCGTGCAAGAATTTGGACCACTTCCATAAAGTACCGCTCGCTTCGAAGTTAATAGGAAGAATTAAATTTTTAATAAAACTACCTTTCTAAAATACATGGCAGTAAGTGTGCGTTTAAATGCACATTTACGAGTATCCATAAAGAATAAAATAATAGCGCGAAATAGTTTTTCATGCATAAAATTAACTAAATACAAGATGAAGTCAATGGTGCAAGTTAATTATCTTTTATATGCCCTATATACAGTGCAACCTCGATAATCCGAACATGCGTTAATCCGAACCTCCGCTAATCCGAATCGCGAACGCTCGAAGCTATAATCCGAACAAATTTTGATAATCCGAACAACTGGTGGAAAAGCTTCTCTGCCGCGGCAAAAATTAATATGGGGGCCAGGCCAAATTCAATTCGCTTGCACAGGCATAGATACCGATTATGCGGATCAGCACGCGTGTTGATACGGTTTGGCGATTTTCTGTTTCAGCAAATATTCGTTGTTTTCAGTCTGTCTCACGAAACGATTGTGCACATACGCTAACAACCAAAATGGCTTCAAAACGCAAACATATTACGTTATCCATAAAAGATAAATGTAATATTATTAAAAGTTTAGAGTCCGGAGCTACGGTTACAGATCTCTCAAAAAAATATAATGTCGGAAAAGCTACAATTTGCGACATAAAAAAAAGAAGCCCAAGATAATTGATCATTTTATGGCATCTGATAGGAGTGGAAATACACGAAAAACGCTAAAGTTCAGTAGGTTTCCTGAAGTAGATAAAGCTGTTTACACATGGTTTCTCACAGAAAGGTCTAAAGGTAGGCGTGAATTTTTAAATTAGGTTTGTGATTTGTAAAAACCGGGTTTAATGTTTGTAGGTACCCCGATATCAGGTGAAATGTTACGCGAAAAGGCTAAATATTTCTATTCCAAAACTCATGAAAAAGGTGATTTAAAGCAAGTTCAGGGTGGCTTGATAACTTTAAACATAGATATGCAATCCGACAGTTATCTATAACAGGTGAAAAGTTGTCGAGTGATGTGAAAGCTGTGGAGCCTTTCAAAAACCTTCTGTTGAGTAAAATTGAGGAGTTACAATTATCGTTGGACCAAATATATAATGCGGATGAAAGTAGTCTTTTTTTTAAGATGTTACCACAAAAAACACTTGCTCCTAGATCGGAAAAAGTTGCGCCTGGAAGAAAAATGTCCAAAGAACGAATAACATTTATGCCGTGCGCAAATGCTTCCGGATCTCACAAGTTAAAATTGCTAGTGGTCGGTAAGTCAAAAAAACCGCGTGCTTTTGGAAACTCATATATCCCAGTGAGCTACAAAGGCCAAAAGAGAGCTTGGGTGACGAGAGAGATTTTTCAAGACTGGTTTTATACAGAATTTGTCCCGGCCGTTAAACGTAAAATGAAGGAACTGAATTTACCGGCGAAGGCTGTTCTTTTGTTAGATAATGCCCCAGGGCACCCACAAAATTTGTGCACGGAAGCTAAACAAATCTTTGCTATGTTTCTGCCACCCAATGTGACTCCTTTGATCCAACCTATGGATCAGAATGTAATCCAGGCAGTCAAACTGAATTACAGAAAGAATCTTTTGAGTAAAATTATTGCGTCTGAAACATCAGATCTTTCTGAAATTAAAAAAATTAACTTAAAAGATGTACTTAGTCTACACAAGGCCTGGCAAAATGGAAGAACTTATGAGAAAATCTTGGAACCCACTTTTAACTACAGAGATTAATACAAATATGGATAGCTGGGAAGAAGAAGATGAAATACCTCTATCGAGTTTAGCACAAAAATATAAATTAGAAAGCATTGATGGAGTCATACAAAAAGTTACAGAATTGACCAAGGAAATTGCTGGCAACATTACTAACCAAGAAATCATAAAATGGGCAACGGGAGAAGAAGAGTCTTGGGAAACTTTAAATGACAATGACATCCTAGAAAACATGCAGAAGGAATCACGTCAGAAGAATCTGAAGGAGAATTTGAAGAAGTGGTACATAGAGTGACTCACAAAGAAGCAGTGAAATGTTTTGGCAGTTGTTTGAAATGGGCAGAACAAAATTCCGAATCAGACCATCACATTCTTCTTCTGAAGAAAATGAAAAAGAGGGCCGAAATAGCAGTGAATATAAAACAGACAACAATTACAATTTTTTTTACGCGTCAAACATAAGTTATTTTCATGTACCTATGTATTTTACTTTATTTGCGATATCGGCATTTTAATTTATGTTTTAATT
Organism: Limonius californicus; assembly: GCA_014611495.1. Classification (NCBI taxonomy): domain Eukaryota; kingdom Metazoa; phylum Arthropoda; class Insecta; order Coleoptera; family Elateridae; genus Limonius; species Limonius californicus. Next base: position 1,919 of record JABXWE010020211.1, on the reverse strand, counting down.
GTTTAGCTAATTTTGATAGTTTTTATATTCTTTACTTTGTTTACATAATAAATAAAGCTTATGTTTTAATATTTGTGTTTTATTTATGTTTAATATATTATTTTGATAATCCGAACAAATCTGTAATCCGAACAGTCCTTTGCAATAATTAGTTCGGATTATCGAGGTTGCACTGTAATTGCCTTTCTTTCTTAATCAAATCCTACAATACATCCTTGTAGGGTAAACAACTTAATTGGTTCGGATTCGTCTTAAGGTAATATTATTTATTATAATGAACAACCAAACATGTTACATACCAGCGATAACTATTGATTATATTGAATTATTAATATTGGTAATAATTAATTTCTGAATGTGACATTCACGATTTAGCGAAAAGTGTTACAGGTAACGCAGAAATACTACCAAACGCGCGCACATGGGAATTGAAAAACGAACGAACAGTATAAAGCATTCCAGAGGTGATGGAATTGCAGAAGTTGGAGAACACTGGTATGCTAATAATTTTCAGAACTACTGCATGCATATATGTCTGAATACCATATTAATTAAAGAGAATTTTAAATATTTTGTACTTGTGCAATGTAGGTACCCTACCTTCCTTTACACATGGACAACGGTAGGACGACAAAAATCAAAATAATTTAAAAAAACCGTAGTAGAAAACGTCAAATTGGGATACTACATTTATCTATTGCATTCGTTCAACGCGCCTCTACACACTTTGAATCAAAGACCTTCGGAACATTATAACCCATATCTGTTGTACAAAACATATTATTTATACATATACAGCGTGGGCCAGGTAAGATATTCCCCCTTAAAATTGGTTGACGCAACCTAACGCAACCGAAATCACTTTTCATTTATCTTAAACTTATGAAAATACTACCTCGAGCCGAGTCCATTTGCTTACATTTTAAGTAAATTGTTTTCAAATAACGACGCCAACTTCCGAATTTTCCATAAATTGAAATTTTTCGGAGATTTTCACGATTTCTCGAACGTAAGTGGAAGAAAATACTTTAAATATGTAAACAAACGTTAACACATTTATTTTAAACTCAATAACACTAAATTATTAACACAAATTACAAATTTAGCGGAGCTGCAAATTAGCGTGGTCTAGCTTGGTGATCTTATAGCAACCGACTTGTTTTACAAGACAAAACTCGTCGTTTTTTCCTCCGTTGCCTAGCAACTCACACAGCCAATAAGAAATAAGCATTAAAATTGACCAAATTAATTACAAATATCTAAAAAGTACAATAACTTTCTTATCACTAAAATTACACGGAAAAAGGAAATTTCCATTGTATTCCTTACAAAATGACAAAAATATCGATACCTCACACGGCATATTTCTGGTAAAGCATAAGGAAATTGACAATTAACTTTACATTCAGTTATAAATAAATTATTAAAAACAATTTGAATGTTAATCAAATTAACACAAAACTTCTTCATACACACATAAGGACATTATTACAAACATATTTTTCTCAAAAGAAAAATATTAAATTCACAAATTTACATTTTAGTATAGTTATCAAAATCATTACATTTTTATTTATATTTGTTAAATTACAGATCAAGAATGCACAAACAACGTTGACAAGTATCCTCTATGCCTTTATGAAGATCACTATCAACCAACACAACCAGCTCTGCTACCTAGGAACCAAGCTGTACACTGTAAGCTCTACGAAGCCAAATTCAAGATCGGAAAGATAAATTTACTTCGTATTGACTTATACGTGGTTATAGGATAGGATAACATAGCTTCATTAGATTTAGCAATAGGTTAAGATATCCCAATTGGAGCATGTTGTAACAGAGGAATATATATATATATATATATATATAATAATAATAATAATAATAATAATTATATATATAGAATTTAATATAATAAT
>JABXWE010020209.1:0-40949 GCA_014611495.1 Limonius californicus | reverse complement strand
TTAGCGTGTTAGCCTTCTATGCAGAAGGTTTTGAGTTTAATTCCCAGTACCGGAATATGTGATTTTTGACGGCCGCTGTCTCTCGCAAGGCCATGGCAAACCAGTGAGGCATTTTGCGTAGTAAATCTAGTCTGGAGTAGAAGTGTTTTCACTTCCTGTGGTTTGGAGCACACGTTAAACAGTAGGTCCTTTATGTCTGTGGCACTTTTAACGCCCAACACAAGCATAGGAGAGAAGATCGTTACGTCTCGTAAGAGATAAAGTACTCTAAGAAGGAGAATTACTTTAAGTTTGGATTCAGACTTCGATTACATTGATGATAGCGATGATTTTGATATATAACCGTTTACTAACTTATTAAAAATTTGCTGTTGTAATTAAAAATTATATATATATATATATATATATATTTCGGAATATACTCTATGTACAAATCATGTATAATTTAAATAAATACATAGTATATTATACAGCTAATAGCCGTCTACCCGATTCCCAAGCGCCAAACCTCTCTATCCCCTGCCTGATCCTCATCTAAATTTCTGCTTGCCATTGCATGCCTGATACCCTCGTTCCAGGACCGTCGTGACCTCCCTCCTTTCCCTTTTCCTGGTGGTTGCCAATGGAATATCTTCTTGGGCTATCTACTCTCTAGCATTCTCAATAGATGCCCAAACCACTTTAGGCTCCATTTCTCAACTCTATCGATTACTGTTTCATTGGCTCCCATTCGATTCCTGATTTCTATGTTGGGGACATGTTCCGTCTTGGATACTCCTGCACTCCTCCGTAAGTAGTCCATTTCTACAGCTGTAAGTTTTCTCTTTATATGTGCATTCATACTCCATACCTCACATCCGTATGACAGTACTGACTTAACCATTGTTTGACCTATTCTCTTTTTGTTTTTTGTTACTATATTTTTATCCAACCATATGGGGTTTAAGGCCCCTATTATTGTCCGGATCTGCCGGATTCTATTCTTTATTTCAAAGGTTCCTAAACCTTCTTTATTAATTTGTGTACCCAAATAATTAAACTCATCGACTTGTTTGACTTGTACATCATCATTTATCAGTACTTCAAATCTAGCTTCTGAATGTATTACCAAATACTCTGTCTTCTGCAAGCCTACTTGTAATCCCCACTTTTCATATTCCTTGTATAATCTTTTAATCATGAATTCTAGATAATATGCCTCTTGAGCTAGCACTACCTGATCATCAGCAAAACTTAAGGTGAAGAGTGTCTCGTCGTTTATGAGAATACCTATTCCCCCACAATGCCTCTTCCAGTTCTGGAGAGCGAATGTTGAAAACCAACGGAGACAGGCTACAACCCTATCTGGGCCCCTTATTAGTATGTATGCAACTGGAGAGTTGTCTTCCAATTTTTACGTATGAGACATTGTCTTCATATAGTTCTTTTATAATTTCAATGAGCCGAGTATCCGTTTTTATGTACTGTAGAGCTTTCCAAAGTTTACATTGCGGTATTGAATCGTAGGTCTTTTCTAAGTCAATGAAGGCTAGATGGACTTCCTCTCCTCTTGAAATTTTCTTTTCTGATACTTGTTGCAATATGTACAGATTATCCACACACATGATCTTCCGGAGATATACCCAGTTTGCTCTTCTCCGATTCGATCACTAATATCCGCCCTTAGTCTGTTTCGTAATATTTTCCCAAATAGTCTGCTGAAAGTATTAGTTACACTTAAACCTCTGCAGTTTCCAGGTTCTCTTCTGTTGCCTTTCTTAAATACTGATACAATATACGATGTTTTCCATTATTTGGGGATTTGATTCTTAATCCAAAAAGCCTCCATTAGTTGTGCAACTCTTTCCCACAGCATGTCTCCTCCATATTTTATTAGTTCTACGGGTTCTCCTCTGTTGTCTTTCTTAAATACTGATACAATATACGATGTTTTCCATTGTTTGGGGATTTGATTCTTATTCCAAAAAGCCTCCATTAGTTGTGCAACTCTTTCCCACAGCATGTCTCCTCCATATTTTATTAGTTCTACAGAGACTGCGCCTGGACCAGGTGATCGTCAATATTTCATTCGCATTATATTTGCTCTAACTTCGTCTGTAGTAATTTCTTCTCGTCCATTCTTATACTCATCCTGCTGATCCGAATGTATATTTTCTAAATAATCTGGTCTCGTCTCTACAGGAAGGGCTTCGTATACTTTTTCCATTCATTTATAGATATAATATTATTACTTTTATTTGCGTTGTTAGTTTGCATTACTTTTACTATCTTCCATACTTCTGTAGATCTTGCACCGCCAATTATGCATTCGATTTCGGTACACTACTGTTCCCAGAATTTATTTTTTTCCTCTTTTATTCCTCTTCTAACTTCTCTGTTCTTCCTCTCTACATTCATTCATTCTATTATATAACCAGTTAGGATAGCGTTTTTTTTATAAATTAACTCTTATCATTCATATCGGTTGTTGTCTTTTCTTTATTTTCTCATATTCCCCCAACGCTTCTACTGCTGCTTTATGTATAGTGGGCATAATGGCCTGGTTCTCTTCTTCAATATTATCGATTCTTTTTAATTTCCTTAATTTCTCTTGTAGTATATTCTTATATAATTCTCTAATACTTCCTTGTTGTAGTAGGTACAATTTATATTTCTTTTCTGTAACACGCGTGGCATTCTATCTTAGTATTGATCTGTTTTAACTGTTATCGTTTTTAATTAAATATTATTATTAAAACACTTTTTTTTTCTTACCTATTACATAGTATACTACAATTGCATCCTACTATTATTATTAGACGACATTACAGTAATGTAAATACCATAATTAAATACATTCGATTTCGTAACAAATGTTAAGTAATACTAAATTTGAGAAACAAATATTTGTTTTAAAATACAATTTTAAGTGTGTTTCCAAACGTGGTCCAAAGGTGTGCAGCTGAAATTTACAAATGTTCTGGTGTATACCAGACATCTTAATAGTCGGCTATCTTGCTTCTATGCATTACTTAAACACCAAGTAAATATGAACGCTCTTAATAGTTTAGGTTTGTGTTGAGATGCTACGCTATGACTACTAGGTCTGGGTGAAATAGAACCAGTACTTGAATGTCGAAGACATTTATATACGTTAATCCGGTAGCTAGGTAAACCTCTAGACGGAGTACACTTGAAACTGTATCACTTTTACTTGCATATAGTTATTCTGTATTTAGTAATAACTAATAACAGAATTAAAAAAAGATCAATAGTCAGATATAAAATCACTTTGTTCATGGAGTTTTATTTACAGTTTGATAGATCTCTTAGAGTGGTATTTCAACTACATAAACATCTTATTTTGTCGTTAAAGGGGCAAAACACAATAAAGTTTCAATAAACTCAATTAACTAATTAAGTTGTCTGAAATGTAAAACTCCAATATTACCATATTAATTATAAATTACCTGGTGTGTCGAAATATTTGATATCGTGTAGTAATATTTGATACTAAGGTACAATTGAAAAAAAGTAACGGGACGGTAGCTTACAGCACTACGCATGAGTACATAATATTCTGCTATAATATACCGGTACACTCTATATAATTTTTTCCGGACAGACACGTTTTATATTATCATAAATATTTTATAGAATAGCGTTTCCGCCTTTACATTTACTGACGGATTGTAAAAAGAACCAAAACGTACCGCTATGTAGCTCTCAGTTAATGATTTACAGTTTTTACAAATAATTAGAACGATCCGTAACTATAAATATAAATAGAATCTAAATATTTTTTATTATATAGTAATTAAACGTTTCAAATTAAAAATAAAATGCAACAGCAGAAGCGTAGTGTAATATCTTATAAGTATTTTCTAAACTTTAAAACGATCGCTGTGTCTACCACCCCGTGCGCAGGGAGAGTTCGTTTAATGTCTATTATCCCGTGCCTCGGGCCGGAATTGTAATCACACCCTGTTCGCCCGTGCAACGCAAGAACACTAATTTCGCATTTACAAATCAGAATAATTTTAAATATGTTTTGATTTATCCTGCATAAATATAATTAATATTGTTAATAATTACTACTTTATCTGTGTTTTTTTCATATCTACCTCATACTGTTATAATAATCAATATCAAAGTAACACGATGAATTAAATCTACCTACAATAAATTTGTTTTTGACTGATGAATAGTAAGCGACTAATTGTGCTATTACGGACTCTCAAGCATGTATAATACTTTATTCCTTCCACACATGCTTTTTTCGTATAGTATGCCAATTGGAAATATAATAGTCAATTACTTTTCCAATATTCATTATAATTAATTTTTTATTCATCTATAGTAAATGAGTAGGTTAAATTTTCTGGTAGACTTACATAATATTTTTTTAGTTTAGTTTTTAGTAACTTTTTCCAAAGTTGTGCTTTTATATTTGGAGTTCCATTTATAAATTATGTTACTAAACTGTATTATATGATCAAATATAAAATACATTCAAGTCACGATCTTTACTTCCTTTAGAAACGGTCTGGATTTTAGTTTTTATGTTAAATTGTAACTGCTAGTTGCTATTAAACGGAATAATCCAAAAATTTAAGTAGTACCGACAACAAATAAATAAATATGAGTTAAAAACTATAAAATGTATTCTAGTAACAAGAAACGTATGATTTATCAACAGCAGAAGCTAGAACGACAAATATTGTATTCCCGATTAGTTTTGAGAAATATTACTACAGTGCTTTGAAACCATTTCTGAAATGAATTTATCAAATATATCCCAATATTAGAAAGGGAACCTAGAGGAAAGTCCTGAAATTATATAGTAATGTATGTATTATGTAGATGTAGCCCGTATATAAGAACAAAATATACTAATCCCGTATAATTATCCTGATTTGAACAGAAATTTTCCGTATTTTTAAATTTTTGTTTGATTCGCTAGGTTAATTGAAATCTGATAAGCATAAATAATTAGAGTAGTATATGATAAATTATTTAGATTATCAAAATGAAAATATAATCTACATATCATTTAACGTATAGCTTTGCGGTTGACGTTTGGATTAGTGATGAGCATAATTAAATGATTAGTATTCGAATGATTTTAATAATCGAGATATTCGTTTGAATTAATCATTCGAATCCAAAATGCTAGCTCATTTCGACAATGCGAGAAATGTCTTTCGAATGATGCCTCCATGGCACTCCCGCTCATAACTCAAATTGTTTTTTCGGGTTTCAACTGGATTCTGTTCTGTATTTATTTATATTTCTCCACAAAATTAACCTGATTGTAAATGTTGTTTTATGATTTACTCGATTATATTATAAGTTATTAAACTTTAACAATAATTTTAATTATTTTATTATAATTTATTAATAGTTCATATCTTTATAAGCGTAAAATTATATACCGACACAAACGATATTTCGATTACGAGCCGAACAAGGCAACGGAAATAATCCGAAAAATGGTTATCATTCGAATGGATTACTCGCATCTCGGTGATACGTACATAATAGAATATTTCGAATTATTTCATTCGAGATGCGCGCATCGCTAAACGAAAGTATTCGAGAAGTTTTTATCATTCGAATGAATTACTCGCATCTTGGAGATGCATGCATAATCGAATATTTCCAGTTATTTCATTCGAGATGCCCGCATCGCTAAACGAACGTATTCGAAAAGTTTTTATCATTCGATTGAATTAGTCACATTTCGCTGATGCATGCATATTCGAACATTTCTAATTATTTCATTTGAGATGCGTGCATTGCTAAACGAACGTATTCGAGAAGTTTCTATCATTCTAATGAATTACTCGCATTTCGCTGAAGCATGCATAATCGAATATTTCCAATTATTTCATTCGAGATGCCCGCATCGCTAAACGAACGTATTCGAGAAGTTTTTATCATTCGATTGAATTAGTCGCATTTCGCTGATGCATGCATATTCGAATATTTCGAATTATTTCATTTGAGATGCGCGCATCGTTAAACGAACGTATTGGAGAAGTTTTTATCATTTCGAATGAATTACTCGCATTTCGCTGATGCATGCATAATCGGACATTTTGAATTATTTCATTTGAGATGCGTGCATTGCTAAACGAACGTATTGGAGAAGTTTTTATCATTTGAATGAAATACTCGCATCTCGGAGATGCATGCATAATCGAATATTTCGAATTATTTCATTTGAGATGCGTGCATTGCTAAACGAACGTATTCGAGAAGTTTTTATAATTCGAATGAATTACTCGCACCTCGGAGTTGCATGCATAATCGAATATTTCGAATTATTTCATTCGAGATGCGCGCAACGCTAAACGAACGTATTCGAGAAGTTTCTATCATTCGAATGAATTACTCGCATCTTGGAGATGCATGCATAAACGAATATTTCCAATTATTTCATTCGCGATGCGCGCAATGCTAAACGAACGTATTCGAGAAGTTTTTATCATTGGAATGAATTACTCGCATTTCGCTGATGCATGCATAATCGAACATTTGGAATTATTTCATTTGAGATGCGTGCATTGCTAAACGAACGTATTCGAGAAGTTTTGTATCATTCGAATGAATTACTCGCATCTTGGAGATGCATGCATAAACGAATATTTCCAATTATTTCATTCGAGATGCGCGCAACGCTAAACGAACGTATTCGAGAAGTTTCTATCATTCGAATGAATTACTCGCATCTTGGCGATGCATGCATAATCGAATATTTCGAATTATTTCATTTGAGATGCGTGCATCGCTAAACGAACGTATTCGAGAAGTTTTTATCATTCCAATGAATTACATGCATATTTGGGCACAACCTAATTTTCTGCTATCGTAATGAACTATTTCGTTCCAGAGCGTAGGTAATAAGTTTAGACCTATCAAAGATTTAGAATTACATATCCACGCTGGGAACAAACTTAAAGTTGGAAAACCATTGAAATATATATCAAAAAAAGTTGTAGTAGGTGTTTGCATGCTGAAAAACTAAAATAATCCCAATTTACATCTTTCCTACGTATGTGAACTATCTAATTATGTTTAAGTTGTAGGTTTTCAAAAATATAGCATTCTAAAACTGCAAAATCTCATGACGTTAGCTAATTCTGCAATTATGTTCTCTTTGTGTCTTAAAGTGATTGGAATACTTGTTTACTCTTTGCAACAATACGTAATAGTTCTCAGTGCGGGTAGTAATTTTACGCTGAATAATAAGAAAATTGAACGACTTTTCGCTCTTTAGCAACGGCATTACCTACCTTAAACGGATGTCGGTTTTAGTACCAAACTTGCACCGTGCATTACAGAAGGTTTTATGAGGCATACCGAATGATAACAGCTACTGCCTTCCTCATAAAAATCCTCAGAACCGCAACTTAAAGAAGGAAGCTCTGCAGTTTTGTTTGCGTCATCTTTGCCATAATTATATGTATAAGATAGCAAAATCTTAAAACAGTGTTCGGCTTCGTGAACTTCTTCCATGACAATAAATACAAGGCACGGTAATGTGAGAAGCTATCACAAGCAGGCATCGTTATTTTTTATTGCGTCGGTGCTTATCTGTGTAGAGTACGCTTTTATTTTCTCAAAAGCACGGAAAAGTCTTTGAATATCCAATAAATTCAGGAAAATTCCCGGACGAAAAGAAAGTCCTACTTCAGTTCTACTAATATTAGGTGTCCTTCAGATGCTTATGGACTGGTACAAGTGGGCCTACCATTGCTTTCGTTTGTACCAACCAATGTAGCCTGAAATAATTTTTAGTACATAGATATGTAATCAAGTGCTTTAGGGCTATGCGCAGTTTGTAACCCGTTCTGTATTTTATTTATATAATGAGTTGTGTGTATGGAATGCTTAACATACTACCTTGATTGCGTCATGTTTTCAACTATAGATTTAAACACTTGTTTTTTAGTATCGTTTAGAAAACATCCTGAAGACATGGGTGGAATATACTTTAGTTAAATTGTATTGCTTTGCTCTGATGTATAGTAATCAAAACCCAAATAGTTACACAAAAAATCAGGAAATATCTGGTATTTGCTTAATTAATATTATAAGTTAATAATCTTCATTGCTATTAAGTTGTTTTCTAAAGATTTCCCACGGAAAACGTGAGCTACTTTGTACATTACCTGTAATCAGTAACTACATCAAACTTATCGATCATTATGCTTTGTTTAATGTTTAATTTTTTGTCATACAGATTTGAAGAACTTAACTTTCAAGAACTACAATCTGATCAGATCACGGTTTAATAACATTGATTTTGTTTGTGTTGTTGGCACCCTGTGTATTATCATGAATAAACAAAGAATTCTAACCTCAAGTTTCTGTAATATTCTGTATGTAGTATCATATCACTGTTGTAGAGTTAACATAATTATAATCACATCATACTTTTGTTGTGCCGAAATTATTTGGACCTAAAGTTATGAGACCGTAGGGGATATGGTGTAGCTGCCGCAGGTATACAGTATCTATGGTTATATATCAAACATATACGGAGTATGGTTACTTGACTAAACTCCAAAACCTTGCTTGCTTGTGCATCAAAGATGTGATGAGAAGCACCCCAACAGCAACCATGGAAACCTTGACATCATAATCAAGGCGGAGGCTAGGTTAGTGGCGTATAGGCTGAAATACAATCAAAGCTGGGAAACCACCACTATTTCTGGAAACACCAGAATAGAAAACATTATCACAAACTCATTACTACAAATGAGAAGTGACATGATGCCAATCAGGCCAAACTACAATGAACCTTTCAACATCCAGCTAGACTGGAACGAGGGGATAATTCAAAGCCATGGTCAGACTAGCAAGCTAATCTGGTATATAGATCGATCTAAAACTCACAACGGCATTGGTGGGATATATAGCGAATCTTCCCAATTTAATGCATATGGATCTCTGGGGAAAAATTCCGCAGTATTCCAACCAGAAACTCACGCTATAGACATATGTCTACAGGATAACATTAGAAAAAATTACAAAGGATAAGATATTATAGTCCTAACAGATAGCCAGGCTGCTATAAAAGCCCTAGCTATTCACCGGATAAACTCGTGATTAGTCTGGGATCATCTACAAAACCTAACAGCTCCGGCAAACCATAGCAGGGTAACCCTAGTGTGAGTGCCGGGACACAAAGGTATACAAGGCAATGAAAATGCTGACATACTTGCGAAAAAGGGACCAGAAACACCTTTTACTGGTCCTGAATCAGTATTTGGACTCAGCAAAACCACAGTACGCAGCGGGTTGGTTGGGTGGACAGACAAAACACACCAAAACCACTGGAACTCCGTTATTGGATTGAGACATAATAAAGCATTGCTAAGGAAACCATCCGAGAAACTGACGGATAACATACTGCGATTACGCACACTCCAAAGTAGGTTGACGGGGCTGATAATCGGTTCCTGCCACCTTCGCAAACACATGCATACAATGGGCATCCAGACGGAAGAAACTACCTCCAGACTCTGTAATGAGGAGGACGAAACAGCCTCTCATATCATCTTCGACTGTGAAGCTCTTGGCAGATGGAGATATACACTCCTGGGGGAGCAAACTATCGAAAAACTCTAACAACTACTAAACCTGATAGAAACGACAAAACTCTTCACTGAATAGGCGGCATGATGAGCGACACAATAAGCCTTAAGGCTGCGGTGTTGTGGAATTGTAACCATATCTCGTCATTCACGCATTAAAAAAATGGGTTACAAAGGTAAACAAAAGTATAACCTCATGGTATGTTTACATCAACAGACGGAAAGCATGTTGATGAACTATAAATATAACCTTATCGTGCCATAATAATTTGGGTTTGAGTTTGTACGAGCGTAGGGGATTTGGATTTGGGTAGTTGTTACAGGTTGACAGACATTATTCAGGGCTATACGTTGAACCTGTATGGTATATGGGTATGTCCGTCACGTTTGGAAGGTTAAGAAGTACTTAATTGCATGGTACATTTGCTATGTCCAAATTGTTTGCATCTGAGTGTAGACTTTGACTTTGAAATACGTATATTAAAGAACTAAAGATAATACATGTTATTTTATATAGCTAGTTAGATTAGGGGGGTGGACCGTTCTAAGCTGTTGGCTTCTTGAACCCTGGATCTTCTTCCTTTTCGTGGGGTGCATGTCTTCCTGGTGGACTGCTGGGTGATTGGTTGGTTGGTTCTTGGTTCTTGATGTGGTGGGTTCCGTTTTCTTTGCGTCTGGCTCTGATGTTGAGGGTTACCTAAAATTAGAAATTAAGAAGTGTATTCTCATCTCATTATTAGTGTAGTTTCTTCCACTGAGGCAATGAGGTTGTCTAGGAGGTCGGGGTGTAGAAATGACAGAAAAGCAGTCGGGGGATGTTTGAGTATCCTCCGGGGTTTTCTGAGGTTGCGATTCACAAGGACGAAATTGCGGTTTAGGGGTTTGTGAGAAGTTTGCAGAGTTTCTAGGGCGATCGGAATGGCGCGAAGAAGAACGCGAGAGATGTATTTTTGTTGAAGATCGATGAGGTGATGCCTTCCGGGAATGGTTTAGTTGTGAAACTGGTTGTGCACTAGGATACTGGAATGTTCTCGGCGAAGGCGGAATAAGCGATTGAGGATTTGCCTTTCGCATGCTGCGATATGATGGAAACGATGGAGTTTGGTAGTGGTTGGTGTAGGTGTAGAGGTTTATGGTGATTCTTATAGGCTGACAGTTATTATTCACGGCTATATGTTAAACCTGGATGAAATACGAACGTCACGTCTGTAAGGGTAAAGAACTACGCAATTTCATTGTACGTTTGCTGTGTCCAAATTATTGGCATCTCAGTGTAGAGGATTTGGGTAGTTGTCATACATTGAAAGTAATTATTCATGTCCATACGCTGAACCTGTGTGAGATATGAGTATCTGATGTCAAATTTTGAAGGTAAAGTAATACATGATTTCATTGTACGTTTGCCATTTCAAAATCACTTGCATCTGAGCACAGAGGATTTGGGTGGTTGTTACATGTTGACGGCTATTATACTAGGCTATACATTGCATCTGTATGAAATGTGACGTCACGTTTGGAGGGTAAAGAAATACATAATGTCATGGTACGCTTGCTATGACAAAGTCAGTTGCACCTGCGTGTAGAGGATGCGGATGGTTGTTATAAGCTGACAGTTATTATCTATGCCATACATTGAAATTATATTAAATATGGCTTGGAGAGTTAACAATAAATAAGCTCACCATAGACTTGTTATATGAAATATTTTGGTACGGCAAGTAAACAGTTATCGTCCATGATTACATTGACATTACATTGAATCTATATGTAAAAGCGTTCGTTGAGGTTAGGTTTTTATGTGGTATCTACATGAACCCGATGCCTTGTATAGAAACATAAAATATACTAACAATATCTAATTTAAACCACTAACAGAATTAGAAACGCTGTTTCTTTTCTTAAGGTGTTAATGATTACTATTGAATACCTTTAGCATACTCTACAAACGGAAGCAATAATTTTCTACATACAATTTATTGTAATAATCTCTGTAACTACAATTTACATCTACACAATACAAGTACTTTATCAGAAAACGAAAACATTGGTTGCAGTATTTTAATGTATTTATTCTGTAGCACAAAAAGGGAAGAAATAGAAAATAGCTGCGCACTAGATATTGTGGTTACACGAAATTGGTTGCCTATTTTATATGAAAGCTATAACATGAAATTTCAAATTGCACATTGCACTGATTTATAAATATGTAGGGGAAATCATTTCTTGTGGTTATAACGGTTTCCGATGCAAATAATCATTAAAATTTCTCTTAACAGGCCTCAGAAAGTGAATGGCCAGATTTTATTCATCTGCATTACAATGTTTGTTACTGTTTATAAGTGAAATTTATGCCGGTTTTTAATGAAATTATAAAAAAAAAACCAGCAGCGAAACAGAATTTCGCTAATTATTCTCGTGCATATCATAATGAAAACGTGATGTATTCAAATATGACAAGTTTTGAGTGATTAAAAATCTTGGAGTTGTACATGCCATGTTTAATAATGCTGTTAGATGAAGACGGATTAAAGTGTACTGATGTTTAACTTGTAGACATTAAATTAAAAGTTTAATATTCAATTTTGACTAAAAATATGTTATAAGTTTGGTAATAACAAATTCAACTGTAATTTATGATACTTTTTGACTTATCAGTGCTAGGCCATTCTGTGAAATGCCACAACAATCAACTGTTAGCTAACGGTGTGGTTAAATAAGAATTTTACTATATCGTAGTACTGTCTTTGAACGGCTTTCTTTCAAATGTACTATATTATGTATAACATAGTATCTTTTCTAGTTATAGTACAATTCTCATGGTACCCTCGACCGCATTAGCGCAAAAAAAAAGTTCATATAAACCTTAGTCAGAAAATGTTGTGTTACGGAGTTACAGCATTCTAAAGGGAGACTTGTCCGATCACTTTTCTGCATACAATTATAGTAATAGTTGGACCAATGTTTTGCACTGTTATGTGCGTACCTTACTCATAAGGGTGAAACTTAGAGCCTAGTTTTGTTTTAATATGTGCATCACGGGCGTGTCAAATGACAGGCTTAGGAACTGTTTTCTACAATATCTTCTACATCATTTTGTTTATCTTATTTTTGGCAAAATAATCTTATTCGTTGTGCAAATGCAACGCAGATGAACTCAACCGATTTCGAGATAATTGAATTATTATGAAAAATTGAGTTGCCGTGAACATTTGGATTTTTTGTACTATGGGTTTTCAATTCGTAGCATAGATTCAGAACAACAGAACAATAAAAAAAGGCATATAAACATTTGCCCGTAAACGTTCAGTTTATAAGGTACAACCCAATAAATGTTTTATCTAAACATAACCTTACTTATTCATACTAAATGGGTTGTATCTCACTTTAGAATGTTGTAACTCCGTAACGAAGCATTTTCGGATTAAGGTTTATATAAACTTGTTTGCTTGTTTTGGTGTGGAGAACTCTCTCCCATCAGTTTGACCAACTATTTCAGGACCACCCTGTATAGTAGGCTGTAATACATATTTCAAAGTTAGCAGTTTTGTTTGTGCCCTTACCAATCGTTCTGTGAAATTTCGTATTTATTCTTTTCCGGCTATCACTATTTTCATGTATTAGTAGACTTTGGTGTCCTATTTCTTTAATTGTATCCCAAAGAACAAAAATTTTATAGGCTCATATTTCAACTTGTTGGTGGATATCTATGCACAGCTCCTCATTCAATCCAATTTCCTCTAAATACGTTGTTTAAATAATTCCTAACAAGCCAACTATAGTGCGCAGGACAGGACAGGACGTTATGTTAGTACCAAAGTTTTTGAGTTCTACATCTTTTGTAGGAAATATAAATAACGTCCTGTTAAATTTTCATGGAAGTATGGTGTAAAAAACCAAATATTTACAGAATTGTTCTTTGAAAATGTATCTGATGCGGATTTTCTTGTGCGAATTATGTCTATTCACTTTACTATTGTTTGAGAATTGCTTCACTGCTTATCAAAATACAAGTAAAACAAAAGATGGACCTGAAAAGGTTGATTCTGAATGAATTTATAAAACTGTAATTTTCTCTGGGGTTCATTTTCATATAGTTTGTATATCAAAGTAACGTGATAAGAATGAAGTACCTACATTTGTTTACAGAATTATTTTAACTGAAGTTCTAGTAATACTTACATTTGCGCTTAGATCTCTATGACTCATATGGGGATTCTCGTACACTGTCTCTAACACTGGCAGTACTTCATTTTCCATCTCAGTAATAGTTCTGGGCTTACCCCGCTTGGGATGAACAAATTTACTTTTGTTTCTTAAAGAAGTTTCAAGGCGTCCAAATATTTTTCAGTCGGTGGTCTTCTAATTGGATAGCGCCAGCAAAATTAATAGCGTGCCGCAGACACGTGGTCGCGGCATTCATCAAAAATAAACTATGTATATGTTTTGAAAAGATCTTACTTAAAATTTAAGGAAACTGACTCGACTTAATAATATCATAAGTAGGCAACATTAATCAATTTAATCAAATTGGAGAAGAAGGAACTTAGCTGCCTCATCCTGTATAAGTGCAAGTGTATATTTAAACACGTACGTTTAGAAAAAATAAGTTGTTTAGTTTTAAACATTTTCGATTCTTTTTTACGTGTTGCGCTGGAATTATAGAACAGGAAAACTATGTTCTTCTCCTTCTTCTGCTCTTAGTTAGTGTCGGATGTGGATTCCGCCCAATTCCTCTATTATTTTCTGTTTGCTATCTTCATTTTCTCCACTGTCTCTATTTGCCATTTCTTCTATTTTGCGTATTCCATTTTTTTTGGTTGCCCAACTCTTCTTTTTTTTGTTCTTCTTGCTTGTATTACCTTCCTAACTAGTCTTTCTTCATTCATTCTCTGTATGTGTCCGAAATACTTGAATTGTTTTGTTTCTAACGTTTTACTAATAGGTTTCTGGTGTAGTTTTTCCTTTATTTGTTCATTCCTGATTCTATCTAATTTTTTCCTGTTATTCTTCTTAGGTGTTTTATTTTTGCTGCTATTAACGTCTCTTCTTGTTTTCTTTGGATCCGCACGCTTTCACTAGCATTTGGGACCACTGTAATTGTGCACGTGTATTTTTGTTGCTTTTCTTAATTCCTTTTTTCCATACCTAGTTTTAGTTAATGTATAGTATGTATTGTTCTCTTTTTTAATGTGGATTATTATTTCTCCATTTATTGTTTCGTCTTCCGTTAATATATTTACGAAATATATATATACAGAGTGTTTAAAAAATTAGTTCGAATAATTTACCCACTTATAGATTTCATCAATAAATACAAAAAAGTCTTAATAGACATGGGTTTGAAAATCAAGAGATATGTAGTTTTTTTAAGATAATAAATATTGCTTATTATTTCAATAAGTTCCTCATCCATTAAAACAAATAGCCATGTAAATAAAACATTTTAATTAGAAATAATTAAAATAGAAGTTCTACATGTTCTCCTTGAATAAACTAACGATTTTACATACCCCCAAATACAAAAGTCGAGCGGATTGAAGTCAGGAGATCTAGGTGGCCACACAACTAGATCTTCCCTCGTCCTATCCACCTACCGTTGTAATTTTCGATACAATTGGCCAATCAAACGGTTCTGAAGAAAAAAAGGTCTCCAAAAACACCAAGCCAAACGTTAATTGAAAATCGTTGTTGATCATCTGACCAAACATGGCTGTTGCGAAAATTAAAAATGCCATTTCTTGTGAAACTACTAGAATGTTTCAAAATTTAAGTTGCATACTCCCATAAAAAACGTACTGTAAGGGTATAAAAAATGAAAAGTATATTTTCTGATATGCACATCCTTATACTATTTTTCTACATAGTCACCTAATTTTTCTATACATTTTTCTGAACGTGACACTAATTTTAGTATACCAAGACAATAGAATTCTCCTCCAATTTTGCCGAGCCATTCTCCTATGTATTCTTTCACCTCGTTGTCGTTCGTGAAACGCTTTCCTCCGAGCTCCTTCTTCATTCGAGGGAACAAGTGGTAATCGCAGGGCGCTAAATCTGGGCTATAAGGTGGATGTTGCCACAGTTCCCACTTTAATTTCCGAAGAAGCTGCTACGTAACGGCGGCCTTGTGTGGAGTTGCGTTGTCATGCTACAATATAACTCCTGCACTCAGATTTCCAGGTTTGCGCTCCTTAACCGCCATTCTAAATTTTTTTAATATCTGGCAGTACGTTTCGGAATTTATTATTGTCCCTTTCGACATGTATTCAGTATAAAGGGGTCCTTCGCTGTCGAAGAATACCGTCGCCATAACCTTTCCGGCAGACGTCGAGATTTTAAACTTTTTTGCTACAGGTGAGCTCGGGTGTTTCCAAACCATTGAAGCCGCTTTGTTTTCTGGAGTGAAATGATGCACCCACGTCTCATCCCAGTGACAATGCGGCGTAAAAAATGTAGCACATTCGAATAACGCAGAAGCAAAGACAGAGAAGACTCAAACCGCTGATTTTTGTGTGTATCCGTTAAACATCTCCGAACCCACCTTGCACACACTTTTCGGAAATTCAACTGCTTGTGTATGATAGAGTACATACTGCCATATGAAATGTGCAGCTCTTCAACAATTTCTTTAATTTTTACACTGCGCTCCATTCGAATCCATTCTTCGATGCGCGAAATGTGATCGGGAGCCGTGGGAGTTGATTTTATGCCTCTGCCTTCTTAAACTGTTAGATCAGTACGCCCTTCCTCGAACTGTTTACACCACTTCCTGATTGCCTCTCGAGTCATTGCATCATTTCCATAGACGGCTGATACTTCACGGTGGATTTAAGTTGGATTTAAGTGTTTAGCCCCAAAAAAAAAAAAAAACGCATGGTTCCGCGAAGTTCTAATTTGGAGTACGAATCAAGCTGCCGCGCCATTTTGAATGACCGTTACGTTCAAATTACGAATTGTTAGTGTTTGAAACTTTGCTAACAGGTAGAAGACAAAGCCTGCCAGAGCACTTCTAAGTCTCCATATTCTTCTATGAACCTCCGGTAGGTAGCGCTGAGTGCAACTTAAATTTTGATACACCCTCGTAGCTTCGTCAGTAAATAAGACTTCACTAACAAAGTTTGCGGTTTCCGCAATTCTTGTCAGTGCCCATCGGCAAAACACCAGACGTGCAGCGTAATCAGGCACAATAAGAGCCTGTATACTTTGAATAGGGTATTGGTACAATTGCTGCTCACGTAACATTCTCCAAATTAGGGAAGCATTAATATTTGTTTCGGCAGAAAATTTTCTAGTACTACTGGTACCTGTATTTTCTTCAATCCTTAAAATGTCAAGTTCCGCTTCAGGAGTGGAAACTAATTTAGGCCGACCACTTTCTTCATTTAAATGTGCCAACTTCGGATAAGCGTTGATGATAATTTGTAAAAAATTTGTCACACGGAAGTGCCCGGTTCGGAAATGCTTCGGCATACAAGCGACGTGCCTCATAAGAATTACCATTGGTCTTACCATACATGAAATGCATATCTGTCATTTCCGCTTTGGTATACATATTCCAACAACAATAATAACAATATTGACACTTACAAAAACTCAAATAAATGTTGTTTTATCCATTCCCGTAGCAGACGTGATAAATACGATTCAGCACTTCTCCTCTGGGTAAATAATTTGGCTGTATCTCGAAAACGGTTGATTATCAGTATTTTCGTTTTACTTTTTTTTTATCTGCATTTGAAGGTTCTCCGTCTCTTCCGTCACGTTACATTGTTCTCTCTCTCTCTCTCTCTCTCTCTCTATTAGATTTCTTAATATGCTGATATTATCGTTTGTTTGTATTTGTGGTCGTAATGCTGCTTCCGTTCTTAATTTTCTCTATTTTTGTATAGATTTTGAAGCATTCTATCGATAGACGGGTAGATCTGTAATTATCACCCTTTTTATTTATTATTCCCCTTTTTTACAAATTGGGATTATAAGGTACTTCTGCCAGCTTCTTGGTATTTGTTCTTCCTCCTATGCTTTCTCGCATATCTTCCAAAGCCATGTTTATCCTTTTTGCTTCCACATGATCTCCTCCACATACTACTCTAGGACAACTATATCAGGTTTTCAATGTTTTCGAACATGAATGTTTGGTAATATAGACGTTAGACTATTGTTTATTATAAAAACTTTATTAATAACATGTTTGTATTGTCGTCAGCTTAAGGCGTTAACAAGTTTGTGTTAATTACGTAAAAGTAATAACACTGAGAAAAACGAGTTAGACTATTTCTTAACTTAGCAGAATGTTTCTAAAACGAATCAAAAATATTAATTGTAATCCAATTGGATTTTCATGAAGAAGCAAGTATTTCCAGTTTGTACCTGATCTAAGATAACCGCAACCGCTATAGTTTCATATTTTTTTAATCTTAATATGTTCTTTGACATCACAAGAAAGTTGTCATACAATTTCCGAAAACCTGTTCGCATTTTTAGATAGCAAAATAAATTTTATGGGATATCTAAAATCAAGTACTAATGCTGTAACCTTACATAATACATACCTAGATATCTTAAACATTCGAAATGAATTTAATTAAGAACGTCACGAGTGTGCGTTATGACTCAGTTGTTTATTTACCAAATATTTTAGTTTCCGTAGACTTAATGAAACTCCGGCAAACAATATAATTTTACGACTTAATTAAATTCACACATAATATGCTTAAATATCAACAAACAGGAAAATGAATCCTTTCCGGCTTTCTAGATTTAATTCTACCGCAAATGCTTTTAAAAACTCTCTACTTATCACTTTATTTAAATATTTTGTTGTGGCTGCTTGTGAATCTTTGTAGATTTAGACAATCGTCCATGAGAACGCTAATTAAAGAAGGAAAAATTCTCGCAGCAACCGTTTCGCTTCTATTGCAACTCGTTTCCTAGCAGACTCGGATTTTCTCATACCGCATACGGACTTTAAAATGTGAGAAATTGCAGAAGCAATTTATTCTAGGGAGAGATTGTCAAGAACAATGGCCAGTAATTTTGGAGTTGCATGTAAATAGCGCAATTGCGACGGTATAATTTGCCATATTATTCGGCTTTCAACCGAAGGGCAAATGGGAAGAAATTTATGTTGGACCGGATGCTGCTTCCAAATATTTAATAAAGTCTGATTTCCATTTGTTTGTGAGTAAATATTTTAAATAAATACTAAATCCTGTTTGTAATCTAGCATTCAATATTGAAGTTAGTTAGAACTGGTTAAGGAGATTTTCTTTTTTAAACTATCGAATAATAAATTGCACATTATATTGCGGTTGTATTCAAAAAAGTATATTCTGAAGAGGTCTCGCAATCAAAAAATATATTTGCATACACTAATTAGTATGACAAATACGAAAGGCGCATAACTTATGAAAGCTACTCATGAATCATTTGCGTTACAATCTTTCCTCTCGGATATTTTATGAAATAATTATCTTAAATCTTTGTTAAATAATTTCAGGTTTATCTTACGTACATTAAGCTCTGGAAAATTAAAGCACTCTGAAGTTAGCTGAAACGTGTTGGAGATTTTCTAGATGTAACTTCGGTTTCAATTTCAAACCCTTACAAAGTAATTTTAGCAGATTGTATTCCGGTAAAATTAAGTTTTCTCGTGCTCATGTCAATATATAAAACACCAGTATTTATGAGAGGTCGTCTTTGTATTCTCAGATTGGGCAATTTTGATACAATTTCTCTTTAATATTTATTAGAATCACAATGCCTTGTTAAGCTGTATGTCAATTTACAGAATAATTGCAACATTATTAATTGAATTAACTGCCAGTTTGATTTGTTGCGCATTGTTACCTTATTACAACGAGTAAAATTGAATACCAAGCTGTTACAATATTCAAAATCAAGAACAAACAGCAAAAATGATTCTTGCAGAAATGTTGACTACGTACGGGAATGGTTGTCCTCCCATGTCAACCATTTGCGAGAGGTTAAAACTATAAACGTAATTAAGAATCATTGCATGACGATCCTCGTCAAGGTCCCCTATTGAAGTGTTTGGTTCTGGAGGTTGCAAGATTGAAGAAACACCAATTAGCTGCTTTATTATGAGTTTTAGAAACCACGGTGTTTAGAATTCTATACGAGTACTACTAACCAAGAAAACCTACGCAGAGAAATAGAACAAATGCAGAAAACACAGGACAGAAAAACCCTAGACAGCACTAGCAACTCATTAAAATTAGCACACAATACTCCCGCAAGAAAAACAACCGGAAGAAAATCAATCAAGATAGATAAGATAAGTGCTAAGACAAGAACAAACATTATAGAAAGAGAAATGAAAAATATGAAGAAAACATAGAAGATTATCTAAACTCTAAAGGAACAAGGAGAATGATAAGGCAGGACGTTAGCCAATACTACCAGCTTGTGGTTAAAAAGCTGTTGGAAGGAAATAAAGGGCAAAGAAGTCTCAGAGAAAACAACCACCGAAAACAGGTAATAGTACCAACTCGGAAATTAAATAAGGTGCAACAGTAGATTTCTATGGAAACTTATACAGCTCAAAAATACAAAAAGACGAAATATCAGAATCGGAAGACTTTCCAGAAATTATGGAAGATGAGATAAGACTTGCCCTGAAGTCCATGAAAAATGACGCAGCACCAGGAGAAGACAAAATTCTAATAGAAAAAATGGAGAAAATCTATTGCAAACAAAGTTCTGTGGACTATCCAATGAATGCTTGGTACAAGGTAAAACTTCCGACAACTGGAAGAACGCTATTATGATACTACTATATAAAAAGGGTGACAATATGAACCGGCCGATTTCTGTTCTATCACAAGTACAAACTACTTACGAAAATACTTACGAATAGACTCAAAAAAGAACTGAACCAATACCAACCAGCAGAACAGGCCAGTTTTAAAAAACAGTACAATACATGTGACCATCTAACAATGAGACGGAAAACACAAGAGAAATACAATCTGAACGTCTGTATGACATTCGTTGACTTCAAAAAATCGGTTGATACTCTGGAACATTGACACAAAATAAAATCACTAGCGAACGCAAGAATAGAGCCGATATGTTATACATATATACATAAACGCCACTTCCATTATACAACAAAATAACAACAGTAAAACTATCTAAATACGCAGATGATATTGTTCTAATATCTAAAAATAAGGAAGAGTTGGAACAAATGTTAATACATTGGGAGGTAACGTCGACTAAAATTGAACAACATGTGAACAACGCAAAAACGAAAGTCATATATAAAAACGACCTTCATATTCCCATGAGGGATCAATTGATAGAAAATGTGTCAAACTATGGCTACCTAGATATATAATCTAGATATAATTTGACACATTTTCTACATCACTCGGTAGAACAAATCAAACACAGGAAAATGATAGCTTTTGGAAGATCAAAAATATCCTAAAGCACAAAAATATACCAATACATCTCCAGACTCGTCTATTTGATTAGTGTGTTCTGCCGGTGTTAACCTGGAATTGCTTAAAAAACACAGGCTATGGAAAGACAAATGATAGAATATCTCTATCATAAATCAAGAGGAATCAATACATAAGGGTCGTAATGAAAATAAAAGATGTGGGTGATGCAGTAGCTGTACTTAAATGGAATTTTGCTGGTCATGTAGCCACATGTCAGAACGAGCGATGGACAAGGATAATACTGCACTGGAGACCATACCAAGGAAAACGATCCAGAGGACGACCACCTAAACGCTGGACAGCCGACATAAAATGTACTGCAGGTCTGTCATAGATAAGGGAGGCGCTGAACAGAGAATTGGAAAAAATGAGGGAGGCCTATGTCAAAAAAATGGTCCGGATAAAGATTATAAAGATTTAATTATCAAGTGATTTGTCAGTGGAGGTGAAACCTAGGTACATCATTAAGATCCTGACTCGAAACGAGAGTTGATGCAATGGCATATCAAGCGCTCGAGCCCTCCCAAGAAGTTTAAACCCCTCCTGCAGGAAAAATAGAGGCAAAAACTGTTTGGTAATTTTTCTGATAGATTATCTGCAGAATGGTAGTACAGTAACATAAGAGTCTTACACAAATTTATTGTATCACCTAACAGATTCTATTAATCTAAAAATACGCGGAAAACTGAGGGAAGTTGCTTTGCTGCTCTACGACAATGCACCAGTGCGCAAATCAAGACATGCAAATGCCACTGTTGCTGATTACGGCTTCAAAAAAATTGAACACTCCCCCCTTATAGTACAGATATGACATCCAGTTATTCTAATTTTTCCGTACCTCAAAAAACTACTAGAGGAAGAAAATTCAGGGACAATGACGATCTTATAGTAGCTATTGAGGATTATTTTGAAGATAAACCAAATGATTATTTTGCGGGTTAAAGTTGTTATTGAAACGTTGCAATACCTGCATTAAAAAGCAAGGGAACTAACTATATTGGAAAATAAATTTTTGTTGCTGTTCTAGTCCTTCATTTTCATGCCTATTTCCGAGAATATAAAATAGCTTCTCATAGGTAGTAAAGTTACATATTTACTAACTGAAAAACGGGTAAAGAACGTTTTTGCTTGTTATTCACATTACTACAAAGAGAATATGAGTGTTCTATATTCAACAACCAGGCATTGTTCGGTGGAGTAGTGCGGATACGCGTTGCCACTCGAGGTCACAGCGAAATGCGGCTCAATCGGCCGCGGAGTCAAACCCCGGCCGAAGCGTCGACCATATTTCACTTAGCTAAGTTTTTAGGGTGCATGTTGCGTGAATGGCAATGTAGGGGATGTCCGCACCCCTGAAGTAATGCCAAAGCGGTTCTAGGGTGACGAGGCGACAGTAGTGTGAAAGAAAAAAGGCTTTGTTATGAAAACGCTCTTTTTTCTCGTTGATATTAAATTGATGATAATCCTTTCAACTCCTATTTTTTACTATCTACGAATTTTTAATTTACTTTTAATCATGACCTAAATACAGGGGGATTATTTTTTAGCCCGATGAATAATAGTGACTTAAGTTAATCAGAATTCTGTAACTCAGCAACAACTCTTTCCGCACTTTTTAAGACGTTTTTCTGGTAATTATTTTGCAACAATTTACTGTTTTTTCGTATAAAAAATTTACAAGCTTAATTTAATATTACGACTTCCCTTAAACCACATTCCTACTTTTCCCATGAATATCTGCGGATGCTCAAGGTTTTGCTGACAAATTTTAATAAAGTATGTTGTTGTTACATACAATTCTTTAACCAGAAATATGGGTAAATTGTTCTTGTAAAAAATATATCATTTATATTAAATTATACTAACAGGAATATGCACTGCAAACTGTTATTTTTTCACAAAATTAATATGAGATTAACAATTACCAATCATGTTTACCTTTTGGAAATGCAGAAGAACCTATTTCCTTCCGCCTTTGAACTAGAATTCAATTAAACCGATAACGCTATGTATATGTAAAATATTTATAAATATGGAAAGTGATTTACAGCTTCAGATATTATTAATACATATGTCTAAAACAAGTTAATCCTAATATAGTATGGGGATAGGATTTGTAATGTATTTGCATTATTGTTCTCGGATGTAGTAACATATATACAGTTACATATGTGATTTTCAAAGTGCATATATAAGTGTATGCTCACATATGGGATAATCATCAGCAATTACAAACAATAATTTCAATTTAATTGGAACTGAAAATGAACCTACGCTGAATGGTAAAATTGTTTTCTTTCATTACATAGATATACATACATTGCAATATTTACATACCTCGATAATTTACAGTGCATATGTGCATGCATATTTTGACAATTTTAGGAACTTATAAATCCTATCCTATATTCGCACTTGAAATATTAAGGAAAGAAAGTACGGCACTACACAGCATGTTTTCTTTAAAACCCATTAATTTTCTTAAATTTTTATAGATTAACATAAAATAAGTGGACGCGACTGCCTCCCTGGACTTTCCCATACTGGAAACTGTTCATATCATCTTTATTCAACAGTAGAGTTATTTTCCTCAAAACGGTTGTTCAAGTGCTATCCTAAAACCTTGCCTCGTAACGAACAGACTTACCCTTAATTTCCTTTTAATATGCAACCAGGCATACTTCATTCTCTATTATATACGTCGCGCGGTCTAACTAGTACCGATCGCTGTTGCTACCGAGGTAAAATTTTCTAAGTCCCTGGAAATTATATTTTGTAGGGCATAAAAATCGATTTTTTTATTTTCGCGGAAAAAGATTCTTTGACGCAAACAAATAACAACCGTTAGAATAAAAAAAATATTTTTCTAAAAAAGAGGGGGGAGGGGGCCGGTTCGCTTACATATATCCACGAGTGTAATATTTCTTTGCATATTCATATGCTCCATTACGTACTGAGCGATTCAGTGAAAACCCCAGCTTCCTATCTTTTTTCGTTTATTAATTAAAGGAGTTTGAAATTTCAAACTTCCAAGCTTCGTAGAAGGCGCCACAGGAAAATTACGGAGTTCTTCAAAAAACATATCGATAGCCCCTTGCGAGGTCTATCGACATATGAAGTTTAAAAAATTCCTTGGAGCAGTTTTTGAGAAATAATTTTTTGAAAATTTCCAAAATTTTGAAAATTCGTAATTTAGGCCCCTTATAATTTTTCAAAAAACTTTTTATATCACCTCATTTTAACCTTCATATACTATTCAGAAAATAAAAATCATTTGAATCGATTCATCCGTTTTCGAGTAATTGGGCGTTAAACTCAAAATCTTCAAAAAATCATAGCGCCCTTCAGTTTAAAGCTAGCTAGTTCGGCAAAAAACTAACAGATTTGTTTTATGACCCTCTATCGTTATCCGCGATAAAAGTTTCAAAATTGTAATCACGAAAAAAGTGATACCAAAAAAACATGCGTAACTTCCGCTTCCGGTTTCGGATTTTTTGAAAAGCTTATTTTTTCGATGAATTTTCGATACACCCCCGCATTCCAAAGCGCATCAAAATCGGAGCAATACTTTCGGCTGTAGAAGCGTCACATACGTACGTACATACGTACATACGTACCCACCCACAGACAGACATTTTTTAAAAACCACTTTTTTGGGTTCCTAGAGACCCAAAACGGATATATCCGTTAAAATCTCGATTTCGAAAATTTTCATGATTTCAATACTTACCCTATACCTATAAGGTATGTGAAAGTAAAAAACAATTTGTATGTTATAAATGAAGAAATAATACATATATCACGATCTTGAATTTGACGACGATGAAAATTTTGGATTTTGGTTAGCTTTTCAAGATATTGGGGTCGCAAGTTGGATTATTAATATCTTTAATTTGCATAATTTCGATAAAATACGAATCTTGTTAAATATAAAGACTTATATGGTTATTGGATCTGGAATATTAATTCGTTAGATTAATTTCGATAGTATCATTAATTTACTATTTGAGATCTAGAAATTCGAATACGTATTAGAAAATTATTATTAAATGCCCTTCCACTTCTTTATTCTATATCTGGCCGAAATGATTTGAATAAAGTTTTATTTGTCCATATTCGTGAAGCGTTCCTACTTTATTCATTATCATTTGATCACCTTGTATATTTATATTTAAATTGATGAAAATACCTAACTATAACCTAATGGCTGCTTTGGAAGTTAAGTTTCCTATTGTCATTACATCGATAGGCAAATTTTCCTATTACTGATTCCCGATTAATTGGTCTTGCCTTATCTGCTGATATTGATTAATCGGCCGCCAATTATTCATAATGTAATTATGTGGCTTATATTGTGTGTCTGAAGAAATAATATATATTTCTTATGTATTATTACATGTTGAATCTAATACTATTTCTAAATTATTTTGCATTGAAAAGCTTCGATACGGAGTACTAGCAAATATGTATGCTTGACAGACCACTTGCAGCAATTATAATATATATTTAATTAAATTTATGGAACTAAGTTTCACCTCCAAGTGAGACCTGTTTAAATGCTATAGAAGCATTAACTACCGCAGTTGTTCTATTATATTTAAAAGTTTCTTGCATACGCTTACGCAATAATAATAAAAAGCAAGAATGACCGATTTTCAAAACTGATTACTGGTTAAATATCGATACCGATTACAAGGCAAAAAGGCCGACGGATTGCCAATTAATCGGCTCAATCCAACTCGAACAAAAAAATATATGCAATTTTCGCTTGATTCCTATACTAATATTGCATTTTCCTAAAGTAGATTAAAAATTAAAGAAAATTAACTGGCAATTAAGATCGCTATTAAGAGACTGTAATATATGCATGTAAATTTAAACTAAAATTAGTAAAAATACCAACATAAATATTCACTATTCTAAACTAATGAAACTGTTTGGAGGGGCAGTAGCCTTAAATGTCAGAGAAACTTTAATGTGTCTTTGTTGCTTATATTTTGGTCAGTTTTGAAATAAATATATGGGTGACATATCATTGTAATCAGAAAAACAAGATCAAATTCAGTATGTAAAAATGTACATAGTGTTTTATTCGTCAATTTCCGTACATCTAGTATATTTTTAGAGATCGACAGAAGCAATGCCATATTTTAAGGATGAACATTATGTTACATCATTTTCTAGAGGGTTGAACTTAGAGAAATTAAGGGAAATAAATGTATAAGGAAATTTGTAATCCTTGCCACTGCTGTTAATTTGTAAATGGACGTAGTGTTTTCAAAATGGCAAAAACAGAGTTAATATTTGTCAAGAATTTGGAGGCATGTCCTAATTCGTGATAATGTTCTATAGGGTTTAGTTTCTGTGCAAATTGTAACTTTTTACTTGCTTGTTTAGCTGTGTAATGTTTGTTTTAACCTGTTTCTTGGAAATAATAGTTGGATATGTCAGATTTTTATTAAATTAGATGATTCTATACTTCTATAGGTTAAGAAGATATCCGTGAAAATAAATATTGTAATTTGTATGCTCCGCTTTGAAATAATACCTAGAATATGTCCTCGATTTGAGCTTGAAACAATTCTAGGTAAGCAATATTTTGTTTAAATTGTAGTGTTTGAATTTCAAAATATCATTGTAATATGATTAGTCATCTAATATTGTGATTGTATGTACCAGCAAGAGCTTAAAGTAGCTCAGCGCCTTTGTGCATATTGAATGTACTTATTAGCATAGTTTACTGAAAATTTAATTCAATTGCCAACCCCTTGAGCAATATTTCCTTCTATATTACCTGAACGCATTCAACCTTGAATATTTAGGGGGTTCGGCCAAATTTATGCAATTCGTATGATACCTAACGCATAATATCCACGGCCTAAGTACTTGTAGGATTCAAATTTAAACCGTATGGTCCAATTTAATTTCCTACTGTGTATAAATTGGCTGCGGCTTAATGTGCATTGCTAATGAAACAGCAGTATTAAAAACTGTGGATTTTTCGGCTTAATTAGAAATATAAAAAATTAAATGAGTGTCAATTAGAGCTCTGTTATGAGAACTGTTGTACAATAAGGTATTTGATATACAGTGTGTACATTTTTGTTAAAGCTTCCGTATAATTTCTTTCTTTAATTTTGTTTGGGGCTTGGATTAATATGGCAAGTAAAACTGTTGATGTTTGCTTTGACTAGTATGTTCACACATATATTCTTAAGTACTTGTACGATTACACTTTTAGTACTTTAGGCGAGCCCTAATTAATTCAGTATTACTGAACATACGACGATTCTTTAGAATGTTATTGAGTTAAAAATAGAATATCGATTTATATCGATATAAAATTATTTTTATTATTCAAATCTAACTGTCTTAACAGCAGTGCACATAGATACATTTTGCAAAAAATCGTACTTTAATTTTGCGCCGGAAACAACACTTGTATGGGCACGTGCATTGTCCATACATGGTTTTTATTTTTCAAATCTAACTGTCTTAATAGAAGTGCTCGTAGATCCAATTTGCGAGAAAGCTATTAAAACCATCACGAAACTTATATTTCTCGAGACTTAACAAAATATTCTTCCGCTGTTTTTTAAATTTTCCCATGTGATGAAAATATCTTTCCGCGAATGAATGGGAATAGATGGAAGTTTGTCAGTGCTAAAACAAATAAATAAGATTAATGTGGTAAGAATTCAATTCCTTTAGTTTTGCGATGGAAACCACATTTGCATGGACACGTGCATTGTACATAAACATTGTGTATTATTTTTCAAAACGAAATTTCAACAGCGATGCTCGTAGATCCACTTTGCATGAAAACTTTTATACCAACACGAAACTTTTCAACACTTGCAAAATATTCTTTAACTGTTTCTTACATTTTCCCATGTGATGAAAATATATTTCCACAAAGCAGTTTAAACCACCGACACTTGTACGGGTTAATTATTCGCTAAAATTGGCTATTTTTCATGGATATTTTTAATTAATTGGCCCAAACGGTTAACGTAGAAGTTTATACTTTCTGTTAAATCTTTGGGAAGATAATTTACCAGCAGCGCTCCAGAAATTCGACTCTATTACATTTCTAGCAGACGTTAGAGACAATACCTGTTCGTAGTGAAGAATCGCAATGTCGTTTTCTTTCGGGTGTATATTGGTGGACCCGATTTTCTTACGTGGTTACAAATCAACTTAGTTGGATTCTTCTGAAAATGGTCCAGATATTTATAAAAGGTTTGTATTGGAATTAGTCATCAATCACCAAACGTAGCACTTATTTTAGGAAGAGAAGTTAGCAACAGTGATGAAAATTATAAGATCAATATCAGGTGTAAAACCGCTAGAGAGACAAAGAAGCATAGATGTTAGAAGAAAATGTAAGGTAGAAGATGTAATGAAATAAATGAAGGGTAGGAAGAAGGAATGCAAGAACCACGTGGAACTAATGAGAGCAGAGAGATTAGTAAATATACGTAAATCAAATATTGGTATATGGGCGAAGACCCCGTGGATTTCCACAATGGATTGGAAGCTGAATCTGTTTGTCGGTGGAATAGTAGGATAGACAAACAGGGAGATAAGGGAAGAAAAAGTTGAAAAATAAATTAATATGTGAAATGCACATTCATCTGGGATGCTCCAAACCTTACAAATTTGCAAAACAATTACTTGACAGTCCTCTAAAACCATGTTATAGATATTTTCAATGATTTGAGGTGTTGTTACACCTTCTGGATATCCGTTGCTAACGATTTCAGGGCTCTCTTAACATTAAATAGTCAACTTAGATTCAGCAACATTAAAGAAGCACAGTCTCGTAATCTATATGGTATGGTATAAATCCTTTGCCGATAAACTTGTTTTTTAAGTAGTTAATTACACAAAGATATTCCATTTTGCCATTTTAAATAAATGCGGAAATACTTTTATTCAAAGTACCATATACAAACTACTTGACAGAGTGACATGATATTTTACTGATACTCATAACACAGATGATATTGATGATACTATCTATTCCGCGTTCCATGAGTAGGCAATACCATGTTCGATTGAAATTTAAAAGACTTTCTCATTAGATGTTCGGACAATACGAAAATTAATCGGATGTGTTCCACAAGATATTCACATTTCACATGCAGGCGTTCCAAAGTGAATTCAAATCAATACTGCACAGATTGTACCTTTGGGCAAATCAGCAATTCAGAATTTTCTGGATTTGCAAACGCAGCTTGGAAACTAACGAAATGTAAAAACCACAGCGTTTGAGCGAATTACATTTTAGTTTCTACGTTTTTGCTGCCGCTGAAAATTACTATTTCCGCACCGCACAAATGAAAACTACTGTTTGTGCATTCCGATTTTAATACACTCATGTGTTAGCGAAATGAAATTTCGATTTTAATTACATTTTGGTACTTCCATAGCAGAATCAGCAAAGTTTCAGATTTCTGAATTAATTTACATGTATTTATTTTAACTTATTCATAATTTTTTACTTACTTACTATTTTTTGATATGTATAAATGACCATGCACTTGTAAAGGCCGCTAGTAAATAGAAAACCATAGAGCTTTATTTTTATAGAAAAAAATGCTTTATAAGTTTACTGCCGTCACGCCACTTATTCATATAGAACTTAAAATTATGAGCATAACCCTATAAATAAGCCCTGTTTCTCCAAAAGGAACTAAACAGCGGTGAGGGCTTAGGAAAAGATTTATTTCAAGGGAGCTTGATAAAGTTGGGTAGTAAAGTGCAGTATAAATGTTTTATCTCGCAAGTTCGTCGTTCTACAACCCTTAGATGCAGACCCCAATACCACCTTATATACCCAGAAGCAAGATTTAAACTTTAATTACTGTTTTATATGTTTTGCGCGGGAATTTTAAGTGGAAGCTCTAATTTTTTAGCAATCAAAGATAAACTTTTAGCGTAAACCTCCGTTAGGAGTTTAGTTATCTTTGCAGTAGTTGCTTTTAAACAGGAAGTGGTTGGCAAAGAAACTGAATTAATTTTAAATGGCACAGTAAATCCGGTTTGAACGAACTATATAGTTTTGATTTTATTACTCTCGATTCCATTGCAGGAGTATGTTCATTTTTAGAACTTTATCAACTTAAGGAATTAAACGAAGTGTATGTTATTTAAACATAAGGCGTTTTATTTTATTCATAGTAGCACTTCCACCAAATGTCGCGTTTAAGGTGTAGTTTAACCTACAGAGCTTTTAGCATATCTTGTACTATTTCCAAATAATAAATGAACAGTGCGATGTTACCACTGGAGATATTTTTGAGTAGTAGCGTGTCGGATACAAATAGCTATGCAATCTTTATTACATCTATAAAACCATACAATTTACCATTGATCCGTACATACTACTTGATTTTTACAATTGTTTAAGCATTTTGCTGCTGTAAAGTGCTATCACGGCGAGTAACTCATGTTTTTATTCGCTACATATTATATTAGTAAAAGAGACAAATGATTAATTGATGTGTATTTAAGTATTGCCAAGCGTTAACCATTTTAATGAACTTGTATACTTAGCTATGGTAAGTAGTGATTGTTTCAGTTATTTTGTCATGACATTGATTATGATATTATTATTTCAATTAACCATAGTTGAGGTTTCGGAAATTGGTTGCATTCTCTAGATAATGAGGTAGACGCCTTCTGTTTATTCTTGTCAAAGGCTTGGCCAACATACAAAAATTTGTAGGAGTAGTAGGAGTAATACCATAGGTTAATAATTTATTAGCCTATGGTAATACCAAGTTTTATTTTTTAATAATAACAAAAATAGTAAACTAAGTATTGGTAAATTTGGTTTAATAATACATAAAATTAATCGTTTGTTTGTGAAAGCGTTTCAGATATCTGAAATCATTTTCTGATATGTGAAATTATTTTCTAATATCTGAAATTAATTTGTAATATTTGAAAATAATTTTTGATATCAGAATACAAACCATATATTTTAAATATATAAAATATAAGAAATGGCATTAAATATAGCGGAATTGCAATTACTTTTATCTTCTATCGTATATAAAGTAACTGCATTCAGATTTCGGGTTAATTTTATATTCAACATCCTCTAACTTTTGAGTTTGAAATATTTTGTGCTTTAACTATTTCACGTTACTCCAAAACAACTAACCTATAATTTGTAATTTAAATTGCGTAATTAATTTTAAATTCATAAAATCGGTTCACATTACTACGCATTGCATAGCTGAGCACTGCGGACGCCGGTCATGCGGTAGTTGTAGTCCAGCACAATCCGTGCCGGTCAGTACTCGGATGGGTGGACCAATATAGTGACATATGCAACCGGACTTGATTCGGAGGGTACGTAAAACCGTCGGTCCCGGTTGTCATACGAATATTTTTTACAGTCGTAAACCATGTAGTGGAATTTCTCTATTGTAGGTAGTTAACAGGCCATTGGTCTATAATCAGAAGAAGAAGATCACATTAAAAATTATATATTTAATAATTTGATCTACGCAAACTTATTGCCTGCACATGTTTAACAATATATTTGAGGTATATTGCAATCTCGACATCGTGATATTTGTGATTGATTGGAATTATAGAATCATGTATTTGTGTCGCTAATGATGTAATATGAACATTGTTCAACAAATGTTAATGACCTGATATAAGTATGTTTGCACGGAGTCCTCGTCTAAACTTTAATATTACCGATCGGAGAAATGAATAAAAGAAAAAATGCTTCATATATTTTATATTATAGGGTTAACACAAGGTTTCAGTTAATTTAATTCTACTGGTTCAAATGTCCAGAATGTAAAACAGAGCCCTGGAAAAAATATACAGAGATAACTATATTGTATGTGCGATATCAGAAATAATTTCAGATATTAGTAATACATTTTAGATATGTAAATTGTCACATAATACGAATAATAAATTATTTCTAATATGTCTTAGTACTTTTAATCCTGATTTTAAATATCCTTAATAGAAAACTAAAACAATTTCTTATTCTGTGTTTTTTGAATGCAACCGGTTTACCAAATAGTTCGTGGTAAATAAAGTTTAAGTTTCCCACAGAAGTTAAACACTTATTTGCCTGAAAACGTATTTTCAAATTTATACAGGGCGTTTTCTATCTGTTGTCATAATAGCCTGTATAAAGTGTATATGAGTAATACATTTTTACTGTTGTGTAGCTTCTTCAGCAGACTGTAACAAATGCAGTAATGTATATTATTATTTTCGGGATGTCCTATTTCATACTGGCATTTTTATATAAATGTCGCATAAAAAAATATTTTTTGAGGCTTAAATTCCTTGCATCTTGAAAAGTAAACTCCAAAGCATAGATTCAATATAAATTTTCGCAGTGTACTTTTATTAGCAGATAAAATTATCCCTCTATATAATACAACCATACTTGTACTGTTATATTTCACATTAATGGAGCTTCGGGTGGGAATATAAAAACAAGATTAGGTTAACTCGTTCAAAAAAATTATGATTATGATTTTGCAACTTACCTGTGTGTAGATTCACTTTTCCATTATACTGCAATCGCTACTAATAATATAGTTAAATAATTTAAAAAACATAAGATCCTGCAATGTAGTAGGTTGTCAAAACACACTATGTGGTTACAATCATATTATATTGTCCTTGTAGAATGAATTGTGTGTAGGTCAAACTTTGCAATCTTGAACATCTGTCGCAACAATAATTTAAAATAAACAGCTCCGCCAACTTATACACTTCTTTCATGCATTGTTGATGATTAATTTGGCAAATCTGTGTGGAAAACTTTCGATGTCGTTGTTATGCGTGACCACCACCAGATGCGGGGGTTTTATGGGAAAACTTATAATATTTCCCCCTTTATCGTATTATTAAATCATGTGAAGAAAATGATACAGAATCCCGTTTTAATTTTCACAAGCAGTGTGTTTTGGATATATAAATCAGATTTGAAATTACTTGATTTTCCGATAAGGTCTTGAAAATTAGCTACAATAAGGGATTTCCATTGTCAGTCGCTGTATATAGTTATCAAAAAATAACAAGCTCAAATAAATTCATTCTTTTTTGTATTTTAGCCATTTTCGTTCGAGTCTTTCAATCAAAACTAAATCCGATTTGATGCGAAGGCTTGGCACGAACAGTAAGATTAGCAAAACCAGCCTCGTATGTTTTATGAATAAGTGGCTGATTTTCTAAACGACTGCATATTATTTTGTTTTGAATATTATCTTCTCTTCGCAACAATTGGTTCTATTTTGGTGAAGTAAGGAGGTTAGCTCTACGATGCGTTATCACTCACAACTACATAACTCAATTGTTATTGGCTCAAAAATGCCAGGAATAACTCAGCTAATACAAAATTAAGAAAAGTTTATTGAGATTGATCATAATCCGGTGAAAGAGAGGGCCTTATAAAACTCAATGACTGCTGCTTAAAAAGTGTCAGTGATATCTAAGACAGTTCTAAAATAAGCCAAAGTTAATTTTAAATAATTAAAAATAGCTGCAAATCAAGTACGTATACGATAAAAAAGTATTATGTAAATTTCAATAATGGTGCCTCAGATTATTTGGATATACGTATAACAAGCACAACAATACGGCACCATGTACAAGGTGTTACATAACTGAATGACTATTGCTTAAATGATACAGGGATAACTTGGATAATTCTTTCTTTCTCAGTTCCTCTTTTTTTTACCATACCGGTGTCGAGGTTGCCACTCATTAGGGATTAATTGAAGGTGATGGGTCCCCTTTGGACTTGCATCACGCTCCTCCCGCTCTCCTCAACTACATTCGCTCTATCCGTTTTTACTATTTGTGTTAATTGTATGAATGATGTTGTGTGTGGTCTTGTTACTTCTCCCGGTTAGCCAGTGGCTAGGAGAAGCGCCGTTAATTGTAACCCAACGTCGAATGGTTACCGAGCTCGATACCGACCTTAGGAATTACAGAAAAATTTCTGCTTATCCCAAGGTTCGAACCGAGGACTTCGCATTGCGAGCCTAGCCCTCTTACCACAGGGCTACTCGGGGTCTCTCGGATAATTCTAAAATAAGTAAAAGTTAATCCAAGCTTATGTGCCGTGCCTTACAATTAACTAAAATAAGTGCTTCTATTGTCATTCTAGGTACATTTATACACGGGATTTCTACTTATCGTTTTATTAATTGACACACAAGATATTCGATTCTGTAATAAAGTGACAAACAGATTGAAAATTGGATAAGACCTTACGCTCAAAAAATTGCCAAGGTAATGTAAAAGCGGCAAAAATCATCCTATCTTTAGGATATATCTAGCCTATAAAAGTTTAATTGTTTTACCTTATTGCAAACTACTGTCCTTAAATAATATAATGTATACAATCCCATATAGAAGATTTATATAATTATCTTCAAATCAGAACGATACCAATATTTTGTAGCCAATTTTAGTTGTGAAGCTTCAGGGTTTCGAAATTCGTGTCTAATGAAGGACTTAGACCGAGTCGTCGTAGACTTGATTGTTGCTGACGTTTCACCAACCGTTGCATGTTGAATTTTCAAAGCTTAATGAATCCTACGACGAAGCGACCTAAGTCCGAAGAGTTGACTTCAGCAATTGTAGCTGTTTAGCATAAAGAACAGTGACGACGTTATTACAACTTAGTTTAGCTACTATTCCTGTAACTAGAAGACGTTATCAATTACCGTTATTATAAGATGGTAAAAACAATTTTATGGATTGCATACACAAAAAGGCTTTACTTGATTTGATAATCCCATGCTACATAATCCATTTAAACGGTTTTAATTCTTATGTTGGGTAGCGCTTTTTTGTAATATTAGTTTGATATTGAAATGGGTTCTAGGTATTGTGTCGGAAGTTTTAATTCGTCAGGTTTTTTATTAAAATTACCGTCTAATTGACAAGAATTATAAGCTAAATTAGTATAGTACGAGGTGTGTTCCATTGAAGCCCAGTTAAGGCACCTATCCCATTGTTTTACTAAACTACGTATATCCTGCTCATAGAATTCTTGTGGCTGCTGATTGAAGAAGTCTTCCACAACTATCTGTACTTCTGCGTCAGACTCAAAATACCGACCTTCTAACGCCTTTATCAGTGGTAAAAAATATGGAAATCCCAAGGTGATAGATCCGGGCTATAG
Organism: Limonius californicus; assembly: GCA_014611495.1. Classification (NCBI taxonomy): domain Eukaryota; kingdom Metazoa; phylum Arthropoda; class Insecta; order Coleoptera; family Elateridae; genus Limonius; species Limonius californicus. The sequence goes on along the minus strand of JABXWE010020209.1, from coordinate 5,703 downwards.
AGTGGATGCTCTAAAACCCTCCGTTTCTTTCGTTGAAGATTTTCTTTTACCACATTAGCAACATGATGCCTAGCATTGTCATGCGGCATAATGACCCCACGCGTAAGTTTATCTGGAATTTTCTGTCTTATTGCTTGTTGAAAGTTTCATTGTACAGATTTGCTTTGACAGGTTCCTTAAACTCTATCAACAAGGGTCATTCATGGTCGAAAAAAATTGTTAACATCACCTTGCCTGCAGTAGATTGTGCTTTAAACTTCTTTGGTGATGGTGAACTTGAATGTTTCCACTACATCGACGATAACTTACTGGATGGCTCGTAGTAAGTAATGGCACCACGTTTCGTCACCAGCAACTATTGGCAGAAGAAAGTCATCACCATTTTGCCTATAGTCTGTGAGGTGTTGCAGAGGTACGCCCATTCGCAAGCATTTTTGTTCATTAGACAAGAGACGAGGAATCCATTGCGAACAAACTTTGCTGTAACCCAGATTACGAACAATACTATGTATAGATCTTATACTCGCACCAACAATTTCTGAAATTTATCTAATTGAAATTCAACGATTTTCTCTAATAAGGCTTTCCACACATGCCATATTGTTTTCTGTTAATGCAGTACACCGTGCAACTGGTCGCGGCTCACCCATAGTCCCCTCTTTTCCATTATTAAATTTTCGGCACCATTCCTTCACAGTTGGGTACGCATTGCATGCATTTCCATACAGTGCTTGCATTCTCGTAATAATCTGCAATGGTTGCACACCCTCAGCGCGTAAAAAGTGTAGGATCGCACGCTGATCAAACTTGGACGGATTTTCAACGACAAGCGCCATTTCAAAATCGAAGTTTTAAAAGTTAGTCAACTTATTAATGCGTTGCTTACAAACACTACTAACATTAACAAACGTCATTTGAATTATTGCATTTGTTTTCCAGGCTAATTTGATCAAATATGGGTTTCAGTTGAATAAGCCTCGTATTTAATAATTATTTAATATTTAATAAATATTTAATAATTGATACTGTACAATTCCAAATTTACACATATCAAAATGTCAGATTATTATTGTATAAATAAAAAGTGAAATTAATATAAATAACTCTTAACGATTATACGTTCTCCCTTATGTAGTTAATGTTAAGTCGTTTTGTTTTGTAAAAAAAATTTGCTAAAAACTAAATTTTAGTCATGTTACAACAAAATTATTCTATGTAAACTCTTCAACATTGTCCAGAAAATTTCATAAAACGACGTTGTAAATGACTCTACAGAAGGTACTTGTTTGCTTCTTTACGATCTTTTTAGTCTTATCTCAACGCCTCAATTACGTCAGTAATTTTGGCGTTACGGAAAACACTGGCAAATAAGTTGCGAAGAAGAAACAGTTTGTATGAATGTAAGTTGAACAATTTTTTATGTGCATCCACTTAGCATGCCAGTGGAATTTTATGAATATTCATTATTTGGCTTGTTTGAAATGGAAAATACAAAATACTTCGAATGATTTTCAGAATCAGTAATTTATGTAAAACCTGGACAATCCACAATACGATTTAAAAGGTTTGCTTGTGGAATTGTTTGGTAAACAATATTACTCTTCGGAAAACACAGAACATTTGAAAAATATTTGGCTTATTTCACCTGAAAATGAAAAATGTAAGTTATGAAAACTTTTTACATAAGGGGAAATATTTTTAAGATTTATTGTTTCAGATAAAACAGTTTTAGATGTAAAAATTCAATACAATGGGGAATATAATATGTTTAACTTGAACCAATGCATCACCGTTATCATTAATACTGGTTTGCGAAAGCTTTATAGGATAATCTCACTATTGGCAGGTTTTGTAAACATTTTTATGTAGCATAGCGGCTGTCATTAATTTTGTGAGTGGTTTAACAAAGTGTAGTTAATGTGGTTTAAAGCATAGAACATTAATTTTGAACGGGTGATTTGCTATCACTACTACTTTATTATTATGAAGAGACAATTTATACTTCCTTACGTGTGTAAAAATTGCATTGTTGGTGGAGAAGGCTTGAAATATCGAGCGGCATGGTTCAAAGCAGAAAGGTCACCCTTGTTACTAGATGTATTCCCTGGACGTAGGTCAAAATTTTTCATCGTGGGATTTGAGAAAAGAGCTTTGATTTTATAACGTTCTCTTTTGAGAGGCTGCAATTTTAGTATATGTATGGGTTCGATCGTCATTATGTGATTATTAAAAAATTCATCTTAAAAGCGAATTAGACCACATTACGTTACGCTATTTGGAAAGTTAATGTATTTGCTAGTTTACAAGCGTTCTGTATTACCTCAATCGTGTTTCTGGAAGCTACAGAGGGAGTACGAAAAATAAAAAAGTCTTCGTCGAAGCACATAGAGTGAACCCAAATAGAGAAATACATGTACGTCATCAAAACCTGCGCGCCACAAGATTCACCAGTGGCGTAACACAGTGATGTATATTAGGGATTAAAATTTTTTTTTCGAAAACTTATAATAAATTGATTTATGGATGGCATGTACACGCAAAACGACTTTTTTGTTTACAGTACGTGAACACGTAAAGGTCAAAGAAAAGGCCACAATTTAATAGAATAGATCTGTAAGTTTATTTATTTTGCTTATAAACATTTTACAACTTTAAAATTTTGTATAAATTTGAATCTCTCCAATCGAAATGTCGCTTTTGCGGTTTGTACGTGGTCGTTGTTTATGTGGTGTTGAAAATGAAGCCAGTTCACCAGATGCCACTTGTGCTGCCTCTTTAGAAATGCGTCGGTAAGAACTGTCGGAAATTCCGGTGGCTGCCATGATACGTTCCTTAAAATTCCCTAAAGGTATAGTAGGTGCACCATTTGTAGCTTCTTCTTTCATAAATTTCAACACATTTGCAATTATTTCGCGACCCTGGCTGTGTATAACCTTCCCGCGAACTCCTAACTTCTTGCTTGGAGTTTCCATATTTGAGGTTAGGTTTTTAACTTTGTTAATAAGTTTCTCTGTAATACAATGATATAAAGTACTAACCGATAATATGATAACATTTTCATAATGTGTACTGCGTACATATCGCAAACAAATAGAATAAATTTTGATTAATTTGAACAAAATTTTAATTTAAAGGAAAACTTTTTTCATAAATTCAACAAACACTATACTTACCCCAATAAAACGTGTCAAATATTGAGTAGCTCTGAAAAGAACTGTTTGTTAAATAAAGTGCAGACTGAATAATAAACGCTAAAAGAACAGAATAACGGGCACGCCGCAACACACACTTCAAAGTAAAGCAGACGGACGCCTATGCGAATCAGTAAGATGGACTCGCCCAGACGTAATTTGGTTAACGGCGCACGATGACGTATATGTATTTCTCTATTTGGGTTCACTCTACATCAGACCGCAGTAGACGTATCAACAAATCGGTTCCTCGATAAGTTGATATGCATTACAAAAACAATATAGGTTTGGCAATTTAGTTGCAGGATTGGCGAAGCAGTACTGAAGTTGTGTGTTATTAAACAAAAAGTAAAACAGAGTAATAGCAGGGAAAGTATTGAAATGCCTACTTAGAAAGGGAATACTAAAACTAACATAATAAATGCGGCATTCCGACTAAAATATGTACCGAACGTATGGCAGGTAGCCATAGGTAGTTATAATGATACAGAAGTCAGAAAATGGCCGAATGAAAAAGCATCATATCGGCTAATCTCGCTCTTACCGATAATAGCCTATTTGAAAAACTATTATTCAAGAGGCTCAAACCAAGAAAAGAACTGATGCCAACACACCAGTTTGGATTCCGAAACCAACATTCAACTGCAGAGCAAGTTCACAGGATAATAAATACCATAGAGGAAAGTTTTGAAGAGACGAACGTCTGCTCAGCATTTTTTTAGATGTTGCTCAGGATTTTGATAAAGTATGGCATCAAGGACTAAATCTAGAAAAACATCTGCCTACCTAATTTGATAGACTTCTGAAGTCTTACATCACAAACAGACTATTCAGGATCAAGCAAGAAGAGGAATACTCCGACTTATACGAAATTAAGGCAGGGGTACCACAAGGCAGTGTACTGGGGCCAATACTATACCTATTATATACCAACGACATCCCATCAACCAATGAGATAACCTGGCAAATAATTCTGAAAAAACTGATAAGGTTGTGTAAACCGTAAGACACTGAGAGCATTTGGAGTAAATCACTCAATATTTCTAGTTGCATATTCAATATTCTTCAACCTTGTCGGTCAAATTGTGTTTTTGGAGCAATTCTTTGACTTTATTTCTTCCCTGTTGTTTTGCGTTGCACATCTTTCTAATTGTTGATCCAGAAACTGAGCCATCACACGGTCCAGAGACAGCATCTATTTCAAGTTCTTCGATAGCTTCTTCGCTTGCATCTAAATCTTCAGCTTCTGCTGCAATTTCATCCTGCCCCTAACCACCGTCTTCACATAAATCTCTTATAATGGAATTGTCATCGTATTCTAAATATCGGAGGTGTTCTTCCTGCATCAGGGCTCTTCTGGCCATATTGCTACCTATTAAATGTCATTGAAGAGTTAATTTACAATTGACACTAATAAGCGACAGTAAATATCAACGTTTTCACAAACTTGAACAAGAAATTGTCATATTATTGCGAAGGTACTACCTTAAAGTACATTTGTCTTCCTGTGAGTACATTGAAAATATACCCATCCTACCTCTTTTGTTTCAAATTCTACCGACAAGAACCTATTAACCATATATGAACTGAATTTTGAACTTATCCCGAACAAGATTTTTTTAACTTTAATCACCGCACACTTGAGAAACAATCTTTCCCGGTGCTGTTTAATAGGTTAGGAAACTACTCATGTTCAGCTGTGAGGACAACTTGATTTCAAGCGTAAAACAAAAAATCTGTACCTATAGCATGCTTTGAAAATAAATGTCCTCTTAGAAGGACGCTGCGACTGAATAGGATTGGACAAAAATGGGAATTAACATGAACCGTGAAAGACTAAACCGTCTTAGATTTGCTGATGACATAGTTCTGACTTCCGACAATGAAGAATGTCTTAGAAAAATAATAATAGAACTAGAGAGAGAATCCGTAAACGTGGGACTAAAAATAAATATAAATAAGACGAAAATAATCAGCCTACTTACTACTTAGAAGTAAAGATGGTAACGTTGCAAAAACTGCGTTGGAATGGAACCTACACGGGAAACCGCAGAAGAGGAAACCAAATACGACCTGAAGAAGAACGATAAACAAAGAAGCTGCTAAAACGGGAAAACCTGGACCGAGATCAAAGCCATTGCACAAAATAGAGGTGAATAGAAACGTTCTATCAAAGCCAGCTAGGAGTTAAAAGACTACATATAAGGTCTGCAAACAACTATAATTGCAAAAGAAATAGAAATTGTGAATGAATATGTTTGTCTTGGACAGAAGATAGAAATAGGAAAAGCATAAAGATATAAAAATAGAATGAAAAAGAAAACAAGGAATCGATTAGTGTATGATGCCTGTGTTAACATATGACGCACAGACATGGACCTTCACCAAACAAATGAGAGGAGAGATGGAAAGAGGAATATGAATAACATTGAGGGACAGAAAACGAAATGATTGGATTAGGTAGAAAACGAAGGTAACTGATGTCATACACAGAATAACCAACCTAAAATGG
>JABXWE010020208.1:0-16066 GCA_014611495.1 Limonius californicus | reverse complement strand
TTTGCATACAATTTTATGACAAAAACCATTAAAACGTTCAGTTAGAATTAAAATTCAAATAAGTAACCAACCATGGCTTTCGAGAATTTAAAAATCAATTTTACGGTTATATTCTAAAATGGTAGGAACTTAAAAAATGTAAGTCTATACAAAATTGATGTAAACAGTTTTAAACAGAATAAGGGCAATATCAATCAAATTATTATTCCTATAGTGCCAACGTTTCGTATGTAATAATATTTTACAAGATCGTTAGCGCTATTTTAATAAAATAATATGTTGGTCTCCAAACGTTCATACAAATTCAACTTTCGACAATCCCTACGTACCATCATGTATGCGTTTACACGAACTCGTTCCAAACGTATTCTAATGACCGTATACAAACAATCATGTAACACGATTGCTTTCAAATGACCATGGTCAAACGGCCGTTTTCAAACGGCGGTATTTAAACGGCCGTATTCAAACAACCATGTTCAAACGATCGAATCGACAGAGGTGTGTTCAAAGTGTCCTGTTCAAACGATCTGGTTCAAAGGGTCATGTTTAAAAGGTCGTGTTCCAACGGTAATGTTCCAACGGTGGTGTCCAAACAATACTGTTCATATAGTCGTTTAATACGGTTGCATTCAATGGACCGTGTCCAACGGCTGTGTACAAACAACCGTGCTCAAACGACCGTATGCAAACGATCGTATCCAAACGACCGTGTTTAAACGATTGCTTTCGAACAATTCCCATGGTCATATTCAAACGGTAGTGTTCAGACAGTCGCGTAAAATAGTTTTGTTCAAACGACCATGTTCAAGAGCCGTCTTGAAACGGCCATGTTGATACGATCGACTCGAAGCGGTTGTGTTCAAAGTGTCGTGTTAAAACGGTCGTGTTCAAACGGTCGCGTTTACACGATAACATTCAAACGATCTTATTCAAATGATCATGGTTAAACGACCGTGTACAAACGGCTCAGTTCAAACGGTTGTTTTTGAACGACAGTGCTCAAACGATCGTATCCAAATGGTTTTGTTCAAACGACCGTATTTAAACGATTGCTTCTGAACAGCTCCAATGGTAGTGTTCAGACAGTCGTGTAAAATGGTTTTGTTCAAACGACCATGTTCAAGAGCCATCTTGAAACGGCTATGTTAAAACAATCGACTTGAAGCGGTTGTGTTAAAAGTGTCGTGTTAAAACGGTCGTGTTCAAACGGTCGCGTTTACACGATCACATTCAGACGATCTTATTCAAACGATCATGGTTAAACGACCGTGTTAAAACGGTCGTGTTCAAACGGTCGCGTTTACACGATCACATTCAAACGATCTTATTCAAACGATCATGGTTAAACGACCGTGTTCAAACGGCTCAGTGCAAACGGTTGTTTTCAAACGACAGTGCTCAGACGATCGTATTCAAATGGGCTTGTTCAAATGGTTTTGTTCAAACGGCCGTGTTTAAACGATTGCTTCCAAACGATTGTCTTCAAATGGTCATATTTGAACGGTCGTGTTCAAACAAGCGCCAAAAAGGGATTTTTCAAACGACTATGTCCAAGGCCTGTTCAAACGACCGTGTTCAAACAACCATGTTCAAACAATTGTATCGTAACGGTTGCATTCAAACTGTCTGGTTCCAACAGTCGTGTTTAAACGATCGTATCCAACGGTGGTGTTCAAACGATCCTGTTCGTACGTTCGTGGAAAACGGTTGCATTCAAAAGACCGATTTCAAACGACCGTATTCAAACGGCTGTGTTCAAAGAGCAGTACTTAAACGATCGTGTTCAAACGATCGTATCCAAACGGCCTTGTTTAAACGGCCGTGTTTAAACGATCGCGTCCAAATGATCTTGTTCAAACGGTCATGTTTAAACGATCGTGTCCAACGGCGCTGTTCAAATGATCCTGTTTGTACGTTCATGGAAAACGGTTGTATTCAAGTTCAAACGACCGTATTCAAACGGCTGTGTTCAAATAACAGTACTTAAACGATCGTATCCAAACGGCTTGTTTAAACGGCCGTGTTTAAACGATTGCGTCCAAATGATCTTGTTCAAACGGTCATGTTTAAACGATCGTTTCCAATGGTGGTGTTCAAACGATCCTGTTCATACATTCGTGTAAAACGGGTGCATTCAAAAGACCCAGTTCAAACGACCGTATTCAAACGGCTATGTTCAAAGAATCGTACTTAAACGATCGTGCCCAAACGATCGTATCCAAACGGCCTGGTTTAAACGGTCGTGTTTAAACGATTGCTTCAGAACGGTTGTCTTCAAATAGTCATATTCAAACGGTCGTGTTCAAAGAGTCGCTTAAAACGATTTTGTTCAAACGATCATGTTCAAGAGCCATGTCCAAACGGCCGTGTTCAAACGATTGCTTCCGAACGGTTGTCCTCGAATGCTCGTATTCAAACGGTAGTGTTCCAGCAATCGCTTAAAACGGTTTTGTTCAGACGACCATGTTCAAGAGCCTTGTGCAAACGGCCTTGTTCAAACAACCATGTTCAAACGATTGTATCGAAACGGTTGTGTTCAAACTGTCTTGTTCAAGTTCAACATAGCTGGTTTAAACGGCCGTGTCCAAACACTCTTATTCAACGGTCATGTTGAAACGGTGGGTTCAAGTGAGTGATCCTGCTCAAACGGTCATGTTGAAACGGTGGTTTTCAAGAGATCCTGCTCAAACGGTCACTAAACGATTGTGTTTAAACGACGGTATTCAAATGACCATGCTCAAACGGCTGAGTTCAAACGACCGTGCTCAAACGATCAGGTCCAAACGGCCGTGTTTAAAGAATCGCTTCGAGACGGTTGTCTTGAAAAGGTCTTGTTCAAACGGTCGTATACAAAAGGTTACATTCAAACGGTCGCGTTTAAACGATCGCATCCAACCGTCTACTCCGACTTTTTAAGGAAATGTGTAGCTTAATCTAACGTATTTATGACCCAAACAATAATAACCGTGAAATATAAATAAACGTCTACTAGCGCTTTACAACCATCTTAATGCCTTCCTACGCAAAATATGTATAAGGCCTGAACTTGATCTAGTTCTGCAACAAACAACCGTTTCACCTGTAGTATTAATTTAGGTTAGCATATGGTTTCAGTATAAAATGATAAGCCTAAATGTAACTTTTTTAAACATGATGGCTTGTAAAGGGAAAAGTAATTTATTCGATTTAATCAGCAACCATTTTGTACATAGCTATGCATTGAAATTTAAAAGTAGTTATAAGCAACCGCATAGAAATAAATCTAAAAAATTTACTTTTTACTTGATACTTTCGTAAAAGTAACAGTTTTATTACATTTATAGTGAAAGTAACAAGACGCACGGGTTTTCAAACAGATTATAAAACCTTTCCATTATTAATACCAAATCTATCACGCTGCAGGGCACTTTCTTTTAATTTGAAGGCGTATAAACAATACGTAACATCTTCACGTCATATACAACCGGTATTTATTTAAAATTTCATCTGAAATATGCATAAGTTTCTTGTTCGTTTCCACCTGCAGTTTAATATTTATAAGCCGGTAGCGACCTTTGCTTATTTTAGTCATTCTTCTTTCATAATTTTCACAACTTATCTTAGGTCGTATCTGTCTTAATTAGTCTGTTGTAAATTATAATAATCGAAATGATCAAACATAGTCAGATAAGCGTTCAAAAGACGTCCTTGTTTAAAATTGCTAAAATATTTCCTCGTTTTTGACCTTTCGACTTAATCTATTCCAGTTCTCAAATACACCAACTCGAATTAGTACAAGATTTTTCATAATAGTAACACAATAGTGTTGAATTGATTATATTTAGTTTTAGATATTATTATTTATTTATGATTTTTTATTTAAAATGTTTGAGAAAATTTTATTTTTGTCTGATTATTTATAACAGTTTTTAATTAATATTAAACCTATTTTTACCTGCAAGAATGCACAGTAAAATTGATATTATTTGCAAGAGAAATAAAAAATTTGATATTATCGGAATTCGCAATACAGAGAAATCGAGAATGGAAAATTGGTTATCCTTGACATGCGACGTGAGCAATAAAAACAAGGTTCTTTAACTTACTTGTTTTCAATGTCGTATATCGTGAATTGAGCAGTTGTAGAATGACGGAAAACCTGCAAATACATTATGAAATATATAATTTGCTAGTTTGTAACAGAGCCGGACTAGCCTTCACAGACTTTAAGTAAATATTCTGAGAAAAATTAACCGTTTTTTCTTCAATTGGAACAAATAAACATAAAAATTCCAATTTAAATCGGTTGTGTACTTTTCAAAAGAATATTTATTTTAGAGAAGTATTTCCTTTAAAGAACTACTTACAGATTTTTGGTTGTATCTTATAAGCACATATTTAAGATCTGGGGTGACGGTGATGGTATTACCGGGATAGTCTTTCTAAAATTTCAACAGATTAACAAAGATATTATATTTATATATCTTGAGGCACGTACAAGCACATCAGCACTCAGATACAGCTCAGTTCTAAGTTCGGGGACAATGACTTTAAAAACATCTTTCTCGTCATTTTTAGCTAAGAAAATATCATCTGAAAAAAAAGAGTTATTCGTATATTCAACCTCATTTGATTTGATTTTACCAGACACCCAGGTTCCATTCCAGCCTTTGTTTACGAAGGTGCCTTTTAGATATTCATCTAATTCAAAAGGCTGTAAAGCATCAGTTTCTGATTTGGTATTGCTTACTACCAAACCGCATAGTATTGCTAATATAAATAATATCTGCAAAACATTGTGTTGGTCAAATGATGTATAAAGTTTTAATAAATTAATTACAATGTAGATTTAAATTAATCCAGGTTACATCTATTACTGTGCGGTTATTTAGTAACACTTTTAGTTTGAAAAAACTGGTTCAAATTATGCGTATTGTAATAAAAAAATCAATAATTTAGATTTGAACACCGCCACGCTCATTAATAAATCTTACCTTAGTAGTCATCCTAATAAATTTACTTTCCCTAATATATTAAAAATCAAACAGTAAAAGATGAATTACTGTGAAACATTTGTTAATTCAATTTAGTTAAGTCATTAACACAATTTTACACTTTTCAACAAATATCAAGTGCTTAAAAATATCTTGTCATGGATAGAACTAGTTCCATTAGATTGTTTAATTATCACATTTCACATATAACAGTCATTATAAGCACCTCACCTTCCACGAGATTAGAATAAACTAAAAGGCAAACTTGTTAACAACAAGCAAACCGCAGCAACATTCATAATTTGCCGTAGTTTGCACATTTGCCTTATGTAAGAGGGGGAATTATCAAATTCTTGTGAGGATTTCATTTAATTATTAAAGGTACTAATAATTATTCTTTAGCACATATTAACATTCAGACTTTCGATATTTTCCAACTTCTGTTTGTTATTTCAAAGTAACTTTTGCAGTTTCCTAATAAACAAAATGTTAACGAGTTCAATAATTATTTCAAATTACCTTCTTTGATTGTGTAATTATTATATCTAACCCACTAAACAATTATCCTATTACTTTGAGATAGAATAAAATGCTTAGCAGTGTGATATAATTTATTTTTAGTGTTCCTTTCTGCTCACCTTAATTTAAGCACTTAAACTTTGTATTCATTGTATGCAAATTTGTGCCACTTATTGTAATAAACCGCTGAACTTTCTCATTGCTTTCAATCAGTACACAAAGTATCAATCACAGCAGTATTTGTTTAAATTTATTATTAAATACATATTCGAATCACTTACCCTTGATCCTAAAACCATCTTCCTTGGCGGTCTTAAAATCCCAAACTGAGACATTTGCACATTTCGATGTGTTTCGTGCTTGTAAGTCCATATCTTATCTGAATTTGCACTGCCGATTAAATTTTGATAAAAATTATAAATTTTATAGATTTCCTAGTTAGTGAGTAGCAATTCATTGTTATCACTGTAATTACGGCGGTTTTATGATCTCAACTCTAAAGTTTATAACTTTGTTTGTATTGTTCTGTCTGTGATTTTAATTTCCCGCTCGTTGCAGATGGCTGCGTTTAGTAATTTTTTAGATTGATTGCGTTCAGCAATTCGGCGTAAACTACAAAGAATAGGTACTGACAACAGGGGATTTACTTACCGTACTGCAGGGGATTAAAAAAATTAAGTATTTAAAAAACTTATCATTTCTTTCACAAGTCACTCTCACAATTAGGTTGCTAATTTCGCTGCCAAAAGCTATATTTCTGCATCCAAGGTTGGTAGAAGAGATAGCGGGGAGGATCTGCTATGTCGACAATTTGGATATAGATAGGGAAAATCTACGGTAGATGCAGTAGAAGAAATAATCCAGGCAGCTGAAACTGAAATGAAGAAAACCCTAAAACAAGAGGCATATGCGCCTTGATAGCGTTAGACATAAAAACGCCTTTAATTCTGTATCAAGGCGGTTAATAATGAAAGACCTAAGGAGAAGAAAAGTAGCAAAATACCTCAGAGAAACAATAGCCAGAAGCCAAGAAGAAAATAATCGACGAAAATGGAAAAGAACATAACGTAGCGGGAGGGGAGCCACGGGGAACTATACTGGGGCCACTCCTATGGAATGTGATGTATGATGGTGTCTTGAAAGTAAACCTACCGGAGGGAGCTAAGCTCATAACGCACGCAGATGATCTAGCGGCCGTAATCGTCAAGAAAAAGGAAGCGGAACTAGTGGAAACCACAAATAAAGTGATGAGGGTGGTGGAAAAATGGTTGAAAGATAATGAATTAGAACTGGCCGCCCAGAAAACGGAAGCGGTCCGCTGATAGGGAGGAAAAAACTAAAAGAAGAAGTTAGATTATTTATAGGAGGAGTGCAAATCAAACCCAAAGACAGGGTTAAGTATCTGGGTATAACGCTAGATAAAAGTCTGGATTCTAACGAACACCTCCGAGTAACGATTAACAAAGCGAGAAAGGCCTCATCATCCCTAGCAAGAATTATGCCAAAATTTTGAGGGGGGGGGGGCGAAAGTAAGAGAATAGGGCTAAACGCAGTAGCGCAATCGATTACGCTATACGGGAGCACGATATGAGCAAAAGATCCGGAAAAGAGACGTAACCAAGCCCTGGTAAACAGAATGCAGAGAATTTTAGCAGTCCAAATCTGCAGGGGATAAAGACCATCTCAACAGAAGGCAGTATGGTGCTCGCAAAACCCATAGAGCTGATGTGCCAGGTAAGGAAAGAGATGAGAAAAAACAGGATTAGTAAAAACGAAGCACGAGAAATTACATTGGATGCATGGCAGAACACATGGCGAAATAGCGTGTAACGGTATTTTCGCCTAGGTTGTCCGCAACCCATTTCACACTAGGCTCAGGAGTGCATACTTCGCGCTTCCCTCACTCTTTTCCCAGCATTTTTAAGTACTGCGCGTGTTTGAGTTTAGATAAACAGGATTTCCGGTCGGACATTCTTTGCGTCTGAGAAGCGAACGTGTCGTTGAATTAGATTTTCTCGTTAAAGTGTGTGTCACTTTGAATTCTTCTCGATTTTCTGAGATAATCTGAAGTTATAACGTGATCTTTAGTAGATTGTTCGATTACCTTATTGGCATTTTTGGCCGCTTTGATCAACGTTTCGTTTTATCGTAATTTTTGTCGAGTCAATCGTAGTTACCGATTGGTAAGTTTTTCCTTTTTCTTTTAAGTTATGGCTGACCTAACTTTTCCTTGTATTCGAATTTAGACAATTTGGGGACGGCGAGATTTGTCTGAATATTTCTGCGCTTTTAATGGTTGTATCTGCTGCTTGCGGGAACTAGTATTCGAATTCAATCCAGCCGCCTGCTGTTCTAGAACGTTCCATTCCAGATTAACCAGGGAAGTGCACATTAATTTTAAGTTCAACGACTTTGGAGTCAATGTATATACTCTTTGTTTATGTGTACGAATTTTTTTTCATATTATATACAGGGTAGATTAAACTAAGTTGTAATTTGCACAGTGTGTTTCGAATTATTTTATTGGCTTAATACATTGGTATTTTAGCGTGTATAAGTATTAGGGTACATAATCACGGGAGTCACTTGATATACAGTGTAAGTCAACCGGAGCGGTAGTATTGCGTTTTGTTCGGGTTTCACAGCGATCTTTGATTTCTTATCTACGCTGTAGATCTTGGAAGGCCTTTCATGCCTAGGATGTATGAGGCGGCTTGAGGGCGCTTGTTGGGGAAGAGAAACGCAGTATTTTTACTTTAGCTCAAAGTCATTTATTATTGAGGCTGTATTGAGTGATTGCGTACGGGCAATTTTGTACCGATACAGGATACGAAAACACTTATACTTTAATGTTGTTAATTTGGGGCTTATGAATTACACATTTATATTTTTTTTCTGATATTAAATATTGTTGCTGCAATTGGAGCATATTAAGTAAGTAATAAACTGTGGGTCCCACTAACCAATCGACATCTGCGTTAATGGTAGTGTATTTTATTATTAAGTCGGTGGCGCCCTTTCAGGTAATTAACGCAAAGTTAATTAATATATTTATTCGAGCAAAGCAGAGAACCGCCCATCTTCGATTGAGGTTCCGGGAGGCTATCATTAACCGATTATTTACTTACTTAGTGTGGAGAATTTCCCTTGGAAATCATTGTCAGGCGTCACAAGCGAAAAGAGCCAAAGGGGCCACACATTCCGGACATTAAACCCTGGATAAACAGAAAGCAGGCAGAGGTGGAGTACTATGTGGCGCAATTCATGAGTGGACATGGGTGTTTTATAAAATATTTGGAAAGATTTAAAATCAGAGAGAAAGGAACTTGCATGTACTTCAACAATGACGATGATGCGGAGCATACGATCTTCTGCGAAGAGTGGCAAGCTATTAGACAGAGCACGAATAGGGAATTTGAAACACAAATTACGATAAATAATATAGTGGAACTCATGACAAAATGGAGAGAAATGGGACAAAATACAGAAGATGACAAGTAAAATTATAAAGAAGGAGGAAAATGATGAACGACGTAGACAGAGAGAGACAAATGAATAACCGCAGGTAGACACGTCAACTAATTCACAACCAACCCTCTGAAGCAATGCCTTCGGGGTTCCAGAGGGTCTATTTATCATGAGATTACGGAGGGGTTTTTTAGCTGGTAAAAATCCAGCACTACCTATTAGCACGGGCTAATAGGTGTCTTTTTCCCCTCATAAAAAGAATAAAAGATACACGGTGGTCTGCTATAAATTCTTTTGCATATAGTTACACATACATAAAAAAATTGGAAACAATATTAACAAAGCTAGCCATTAAACACTTCTTAACTTAAAAATGTATGTACACCGCTAACACATCACGTTGATGCTACAATAATTGAATCAACAAAGTTAATATAGTTATGGGCAAATTGAAAAATAATAATTAAACTTATAGTCTAATTAAAGTTATTCCACGGCGAGATCGTGTAACGTCATTGTCCTTCGACACATGACCCTGATTTGTAGTGTATCTCTTATGTCATTTTATTATCCCGCATAAAAGAGAAGAAAACGCAAAAGTATATTTTGTGTAACAGCCTTTTTGTTCCACTGCTGGGCACCGGGCTCTTATCTGCCACGCACTTCTCCTCTGCGTTAAAATATAAATAAAAATCTACAGTTTAACGCCCAATCCGAGGGACAGAAATTTCAGAGGTGTTTGGCATTAACACCCCACGGTTGCCAACCGAATTGAGAAATTGTGTGTGGTGGGTTGCGGTACAAAATTGATATACATGCAATGTAATGCTGAGAAATCTAACCCACTCCGTAATCGACGTTTTGCCGAGAAAGCGAGCGCTCTACCAACTAAGCTACCACCACACAGTTGTAAACTATTATACTGGAAATTCATATTATATTATTAAACTGTATTCACTTACTGTAACCATTTGATTTGTTTATTGTGTATTTATAAGTGAAAATTCGCTGTTACAATTTAAAACTACGGAAGATGATGTTCAACACAACCAAATACAAAATCATTAAACTCAGCAAATAAATTATAAACCACGGGAGTACTGTAGGTACATTTATAGGTTGTGTTTAATATATTATAAATATAAATATTATAGGTAGTACTGCCAACAAGACACAACTGTACGAAGAAATAAAGTATTGCGACGCTATGCAATTGTTATAATTTTTTTAATTATAATTCTTAATAACTTTGCAGAGTTGAAAAAGAATTTATTTTTAAATTAATCATAATAGGCTTACCTATATTATTTCCTGGAAAATATAAACTTAAATGTAACATATTTGCTGGTATATTTTTATACATTATGTGTAGGTACTTCATTACTTCTGAACACTGTACCAACATTTTCTTGCGAAAATATTAATGGTTTGTATGTTTTCAAAAGCAAAATATTTTCAGGGTTAGTTGTTTGTCTAACTTTAATAACTTATGCTTAAATAATATTGAAATAATTACTGGTTTCAATAATTTAAAGACAATGGTCTAAAAACTTTCAAAAACTGTACATTTATAATTTGCTTTTTATAAAGACATAAATTGGTGCTATCCCCAGTTAAATGTCTAAATTCACCTCTGGCTATTGTATACATTTTAATTCAAATAATAGAACTCATTTTGTTATAAATTGTTAAATACCACTTTTTTGATTAACGTTGTAACTTGAAATTACTCTGTTAATTATATATACCGCTCAGTTGAGCCTGCAGTAACACACACCGCGGACGTCCTAACCCCGAACACCTTTACACGCGGACGGTGTAACTGCGTGATTGCATCTAACACGAACCAAGTAGAGGCAAATTTAAATACAGAAATATCAGGGATCTTTACTATTATAAAAGTCGGCAAGGAAAATTTTAGAAATACTTTGCTCTACTGGGTGTTGCAGCCTAACAAGCAATGGTTAATAACAATTTCATTTAGCAGCTCGTCAATTCTTTGTGGCCAGCGTCTCTCAAAACGTTACACAGAATTCAAAATGCTCTCTGGCCAACCTAACATGTGAAAGCTGATTGCCAATTTAGCGGGTAGAATCCTTGGGTAGAATCGTGTAAACTAACACAATACATGTTGAAGGTGTACTGTACTGTATATATAATATTTTGACAATAAATTCTAAGTTTTAGAACCCAACCCTAAAGGTGAATTGCTGAACACATCTACAGGCCTTGAGTTTGACATCTGTCAAATATGTTTTATAAGTCTGTACAGGTTTATTTACAAAAATTTATGTTATTTCGCATTTATTTCTTGTAATACAAAACTCTAGAGTGGAACGATATGAGTGATTATGAAACCAAAGGGGTTTCTGAAAAAAATGCAGATCAACAAATTGTAAAATTTATATTTGATCTGAGCAAAGAAATGAGTTAGTATTTTTTAGGTTAAAAACTTGAATTTTAATTCTAATTACCTTATTTTTCATTAGATATTGAAGACACTCGAGGCGTTGTAGGAAATGAACTCGAATTAATAGCATTGGTCCGCAACTGTCGTTTTTTATACGATAAAAATCTTCCTGATTTCAAAGACATACGGAAAAAGAATATTGCATGGGGAGCCATTGCTAGTGTTATGCATTCAAAAGGTTGTTATCTGTATACTAATAAATTGAAGAACCAAATTTTACTGTTTTGTAGTACATGATGTACAGCAACGTTGGCGAAGTTTGAGAGAAGGATATAACAAATATAGGAAAGAATTAGAATCTCTAGGGGACGCTCACAATAACACTGTTAGACCGTGGGAGTTTTATGAGGATATGAAATTTATAGAACCATACATTGTACATAGACGGTATGTTTGTAATGATATATATATATATCAATTTGTTATTAATCAGGTCGGCTTTTAGTAGAACTTCTTTTGTAAATTTACCAGAAGAAATAGAAAACCTAAAGGACGAATGTAAGATCTAATAAGAAAATGTTCTCAAAGTAATGCTAATGGGATTTGTTGTTGCAGCAGCAATAATTGTTAACAACTACGAGCGTAATTCTGATATAATGCATTTAATATCGTGCATTCAAATGCATCCAGTGTTGTATGATAACAAACATCCCAATTATAAAGTTAGAGAAAGCAAAATACAAGCTTGGAATGAGGTTGCGCAAGCCGTGGGTGCTTCAGGTATAATATTATTACTTTCAGTTAGAGTAAACAGAGATACAATCACTTTACCACTGCAATATGCAGAACATCCAAGTACGCATTTCACGAGGAAGTTACAATCTTAAACTTGCACTCTCTAAATTAATTTTGAGTGAGGGAAATCTCTGAAAATTTGCTATTTTTCTAGGCAACAATGGAAGTCTAATGGCAATTTACTAACAAATAAGAACTTTAAAATTTAAAAAATCCTCCATATTATATATCATAACAATTTAATGTTTCCTTGATTTATAAAAATTATGGATTTTTAAGAGTTCTTGAAAGCTAATTTCAATATTAGGTTTAGTTTGTCCAATATATTATGATGTTCTAGTACAGGATTGTCTCCTACAATCGATTCGAGTATGGCATAGAAAAAAAATCAATTATAAATTTGAATAATAATCAATCAATTTTGTAAATCGTTACTTTTCCAAAGTTTTCACTTTATCATGAGGGTTTCCTAACAAGGACAAAATACTGTTTGAGCAAAATACAATTTTGGAATTGACTTGTTTGTATATATTTTTATGGCTTCTAAGAAAATAAAATAAAAAATTATAATTCTTTATACCTTTATCGGCTTTCAGATAAAACGATGTTTATTTCTTAGACTTTGAAAAAGTTCATGACCGCACCAAACCAAACCTTCAAAAAGAAAAAAACAAACATCTGCTTTCTCCTCTGACCTAACTTAACATAAATACACTCGTGGACAAAATAATCGAATATTTTAAAATTTTCATAATTTCTTTAGGAAAAAATAAATTCTGGTGGATCAAACAATTTAAACACTCTGTACTAGTAAGAACAATTTATTTTAGAAATTTCAAGTAAACATTAATAAAATTTTATGAGAAGAATATTGTAAAAAAAAATTAAGGATATTTAGATTAAACTTAACTGCTATTGTTATGGCAAAATCTTAGTGTTTTGATTAAAATAAGAGCATGGTTAGTAACGAGTATTCCCTCATCGAGCTCTAATTACTGCATGCATCCTTCTCAGCATGCTACTAAGTACTTAGAGATTGAATGTATTCTTGAGGAATTGCGTTCCATTCATATTGTGCTGCAAACCGAAGTTCTATTGTGCTTGGAACGAGATTTCTTTTTCTTATACGGCGTTTTAGCTCATCCCTCATCCCACATGTGCTGTATCGGATTTAAGTCTGGGCTATAGGGTGGCCAATTCAAAGTTTGAATTTGGACTGAATCGATGTAGTCACTATGCTAACGGCATGTGGTCGGGCGTTATCATGCATTAATACGAATTTTTCATATCCAATATAGACATATGGCAGAACATGATCCTGAAGGATGTTCTCGATATACCTATCCGCAGTCATTCGTCCAATCACTTCCACAAGTTCGGTGCGTCCCTCCCAACTAATACCCCCCCAAAGCATTATGCCGCCACCTCCAAAGCTAAAGCTATGTATGAGATTGCAGTTCGCGTACCGTTCCCCAACTCTTCTGTAGACGTGGTTTCGTCCATCTGGCTTCCATAATTGAATTCTAGTCTCATCCGAAAACAGAATATTTTTCCAGTGTTCGTCATTCCACGGAACATGCGTTCTGGCAAATTCCAATCGACGAGTTTTGTGATTTTGGAGAAGACGAGGAACTTTAGCAGGGCATCTTAGCTTTAAACCTACCTCTTTTAATCTCCTTCTGACCGTTTTCGAACTGACATTAATTTGTCTCACATTTGGTAGCTCATTTTTGAGCTGTGTGGATGTCAATGTGCGATTTCGAGTAGAATTAAGTATCAAAAAACGGTCATCAATTGCTGTTGTACACCTTTTGCGCCCTTGACCTGCTTTTCGTATGAAATTTCCAGTCTCTTGATACCTTTTCAAAATATTCGACACTGTAGATTGACCTCTCCTGAGACGTCGCGCAATCTCTGTTTGTGTATATCCTTCATTATGTAGAGTTACAATTTGTGCCGCTTCGGCTTCGCTGCAATGTGTAACTGGTAGCATACTGTTGTTTTAAATAGAGCAGATGCAAATGCGAGTCACTATCACTTACTTAATTTCACCACAAATAACTTAAGTCACTATTATTCGTAAATTATGTAAAGATGTTTGTACCATAATATGCACGAAAGACTATAGACGCCATTAATATGAATTAAATGTCAAAGTATTTTAAAACAAGTGAACATATCCGCCTACTGGATGAATACAAATACTTTAATATATTAATACAGGAAACTTCGCCGAAATTCTCCTGACACTGACTGCAGCGCTCCGTATGGCGTGGTGGGCCACTAAGATTTGTATTTGACAGCTGTCGAAAACATTTGTCGGACATTTAAAGCAAACGCCATTTACTTTATTATAGCAAAAACCTTATTTAATTAATAATATTTGATAATTATGATATTTTACTGTAACTTTGTAAGTTTAAATAAGTGGTTAAGTTTATAACATTTTGTAGGGTTAGGTTTTTATTTATTAACATGAATTTAAAACAGTAATCTGTAAATTTATTATCAAAATTTAGTGAAACTTGCCCACCATACTGCTTAGATGACGCCACTATCAACGTCCCACATTTGATCATGCTAAACTTATATGAGTTTCCTGTATTAATATATTAAAGTATTTGATGAATACAATGAATGAATGAATCAATTTATTTGGATAATTTAAAATTATTTTCGAGTTAACAGTGATAATAAAAAATATCCGATAATTTTGTCCATGAGTGTAGATGAATAAAACAATACGTTTCGGTACCTACCTGAAATGTTTGTAACTAAAAAGAAATTCAAATACATATCTAAATTGACACAACTGAACATAAACTGGAACCATTTGGAACATCCCATTTTCTCCTTTTTCATAAGTTAGAGAATCCCTCTGGCAGATGCATCTCTTGAAACCAAATTTAAAATACAGTTTTAAACATTGAACATTTTATGTGTAATTAGGAGTCAGTAATAGTGCCCAACAAAAATTGTAGTCAAATATACCGCCCATTAAAATACAGCCCTAGCTTTAGAGTTATGAATCCCATTGGCACCTCCTCCTCCTCGACTCCGTCCAACTTTACAGATGAATGGTGATTACGGTTATTAGTTCTGTTCAAGTTGTGCTGTTACTTTTCTGATGGTGTCGCGCCAACGTTCTCTGTTGCCGGTATTCCTTACTGCCTGTTCAACATTGGTATTCAAAAGAGTTTCAGTTGTGTCAATCAGTGGCGGCTCGTGAGTTAAGAAAGAGGATGGGCACAAGAAAAAACTTTCCTATTTTTTGTACATAAAATCGATTCTCCTATTTTTCATGCTGGAAAAGACGTCTATGACTTTGTTGTCAAAATCCGGGATAGACTGGACGAACTTCTTTCCTATTGATAGGACCGCCAGTGCGTTCAGTCGATCTTCTGACATTGTGCTTCTCAGAAAAGTTTTAATGCGTTTGAGGGTGGAAAAACATCGTTCACATTCTGCTGTAGTTTATCTGAAGATCAGGAATAGGCCTTCCTTTCTTCTTAATTCAAAGTTTTTCCTCAAATGATAGCGGGTTTTTTAAAAGATTTTGCACACAATTAGCTTCCATCATTGAAAAAACGTCACTTTCGTCTTTGAATTCACATGCGCGATTGCGCGAAAACAGTGCTCCTAAGTCTAAATTCAAACGTTGACTGCAAATCGGGAACAATCTGCTCGGTTCCCCATTCGCCTGGTATATCGCGTATAGCGAAGACAACCGATAGGCAACCGAATCTTCCTCTACATAGGTACAAATCAGAGCGTTCCCCGGAAAATAGTTTTGAGCGTGTTAGCCGCGCCTTTGGTGCGGAAGGAAAATTTGATACCATCGTTAAAATAATGAAATTAAAATAATGCACTGAATTACATGCGAATTTCTTTCTGTGTT
>JABXWE010020205.1:0-17369 GCA_014611495.1 Limonius californicus | reverse complement strand
TAAGTATTTAACACATGATTTCTTCAAAAACTATGCCTCTCCAAAGTTTCAATGGTATAACTCCTTAAGACCACCAGGAACCTTCTACGTTACAGATATAAAATGCCTTAAATACACCCCTGAGGGGATTATATATTACAAGCCCGATTTCGACTCAGAATACCTGCCACTAAGAAAAGGTAAAACTTTACCAAACGCTATACCTGCTTACCCGCAATTATACCGCACCAAACCCAAAATTTCTTTAGAAAAATATGAACATTTAATGGAAATAACCCAGGTAATGGAACCGGACTACGTTAATTTTTACAAGAATTTGCCGCATGAAACTTCAAAAAAGGAAGGAAGGCAAACCGATCAAGACTAACATAATAATTAATACTTGCAGTACTTTGATCGAGCAATCAATTTAACTGAATAATTTTTTTGTTTCATATTTAAGTAACATGTAATATTTTTTTGATTTCTTTAATAATTAATAAAATTTAAAATGACGATAAGGAATTTCCTAGCCAGCAATACCTCTTACTTGTCAAACACCATAAGTGAAATACCTCGTAAGTGCTTGCATTTTTTTTGAGGGCATATAAATTGTAATTTTTCTTTAGAATTATATTTATTTCACAATAATAAAATCACAATTGCAATTGTACAAGTGTAGATTATTAATTATGACAACTGGAAGGTTTTTTGTTCATACTGAAAACTTTGAAGTTTTCACTTACGAGGTATTGATTCTAGGCCATCGTTATGTACATCCTTTGCTTGTTACTCACCTAAATTTCTTCACTTTAAGTAGTTGCTACAGTAACAATACTACTTCACTGCTGGTTATAAATCAGTACCGAAAAACTTTTAAAAGTTACACTTTATAGCTGAAAACTCATAAATAATAAGAGTTTTTCTAATTTAAATAAATTTATTAGAACAATATATGCAAGATGTTTACGATGATACTTCATATTGCTTTTTTAAAAACATATCCATTACATTAATAAGAGACTAAAACTAGAATTATTTACATATAATACAGGTAAAAAAATCACTAGTAACCATATATAATTAACAATAGATTATTTAATAGATACAAATAATCCTCAGCTAATATAGCTAAGAGAAATATTAATCTTTGAAGGTGAAAAACCCATTAAGATTTTTAAATAAAATACTTCAGAAAAGAAAATAAATGGATTCAAATTTCTCAAGAATGTATGGTAACAAAGTTAAAAAAGATTGTACTAAGATTCTTATGTACAAATATACATAAATAAGTTTACACATAAAAATAATAAACATACAGTTTTAAAACCGCCAACGTATAACACAATGAGCAATGACTAAGTTGCCCCAAATAAGTAAAGTACGATAGTTATAAACTGAGTATTAACAAGTAACAGGTATACAAACTAGAATTATCTACAATTCAGATCTATTAAGGCACCTCATCACAATTTATTAAATTAAACATCTCCTCTGAAAATATATGTCTATATATAATAAGCTCTCACTGCAGACGGCTCACCATTCTAAGGTGTCCATAGTAAGTCAACGCACGAGATTAATAGCGTACTTGGAAAAATTGTCAGTTCAAATTCATACATTACATTACAAATGTATTTCAGTTGGTGTAAAAATTCACAACTTTTTTCTTCTTAAACAGGTATTATTTAAGGTGTGGCCATCCAGAAGGCCACGTTGTATGTATTGTAGTTTAAAAGTCAATGAGGTACATGCAAATGATTTTCATGGTAACCATAGAAAGTAAATTTTAGATTTGACCTGCTTTATACAAGGTGTACACTTCACTTACTACGCAAACATTCTTTGTTACTCAAAATAAACCTTACATTTTCTGAAACGGGCGTAAATCTCTACAATACGGTTGTGAAGCCTTCAAGAGGTTAATGTAATTTTTTTTTTCTAATCTTCACATAACATGGTCGTTACTTTTATAGATATTCTGAAGATGTTTGCACTTTGAACCATTACGTAACAAATCTTCTGGTTAAAAATGCAGTTACAGCTCTTCTACAGAAATACTCGTCATCTCGTATTTACATAATTAAATTAAAGAGGGAACAATAGAAGAATACTGTCAAAAAAAGTGATCATCACTTAGCAGTTTGCCTACATTTCTCATTGTGTAGAGTTTATTTGAAATAATGAAGATGTTTGCCTAGCGACAAAAGTCTCAGACCTTTTACAAGAAATAAGTAAACCTTACAAAACAAAAAACAAACAGAAGAATATTAAATAATAACCGATGCAATAATAAATATATGAGAAACGGAAATTATTTTCCGCAGTTAAATTAAAAATGGCAAATTATTGCAATTTCACGTTTATTATTTTGAATTCGGCTTTAAAAACGAGGAAGTTCATATCATTTACAGCAGAAATCTACACCCTTACATACCATTTTTGCATTCAAACTGGATAAATACTCAAATATTCCAAATTTTCAACACAGTTATCATTATTTCTACATTTAGGTCAATTTGAAGCATACACATTCTGCACGAATTAGACACTTTCTACGAGTTTTTAGTTATAACTGCCACTATCAAATATAATTTTTGTTAAAATAATACAAAAATATTGATTATAGAGTGAATTATTTAATATTTAATACTTAATTGAAATAAAGAGACGCGTAAGTTTCAATATTTTCTTTAAATATACATGATAGCACAGTTGGAATGTGATCATCATTCAAAGTGTGTGGACCCCTACACATTAAGTGTAAAAAAATAAGTTTTCTTTATAATATGAAAGCCAACAGGGATAGCAAATACCAGATTGAATATAAAATCAAAATACACTATAAAATTCATTAAAAGCTGTTTCTCTTACTACTTTTGTAATCAAGAATAAACCACAACTTATTTTTTTTTATAATTGTAGTAGATACATGTTTCTTATAGAAATTTATAGGCAATTGATTTCCTTTTTTGAAATCACAATAATCAGCCACTGTATGAATATCCTGTACATCATCTTGCGGCATAAAAGTTTAAAAATTTTGAAATAGGAAGTCTACTCGGAGAATTAAGTGTTATTGATTTGGTATCCTCAAACTGTTTGGTGTCCCTTCAACACTACAACATTTTGTTGTGTTTTTAAAACCACAATCAACTCGGTAAACTTGCATTACCTTACAATACTAAACCTCAACACCTAATACCCTATCCACTACATATTTATAACGACCCGATTCTTGTTCCGCTTGAGCGTCTTCACCGTAAGACTTATTACTACCTACGTCTTTGCTCTCAGCGCTGTGCATGCATTGGGACAGCTCACTCTGTTGCGTCATACTATTACTGGAATGGTACTCCTCTTCTGTAGGAAGGATAGGCATAATTGTGTTTACTTTTGTAAAAAAGGCCATTTTCTCTCTGAAACAACAACGTTTATTAAACAAGATCACAGAATTAAAATCACCTCTACTATTAAAAAAAAAACCTATTAATAAAATCCACTTTAGTTTTCAATGGCAGAATGTTTTGCTAAAATTATACAATTCAAGAATATCTCAAAGATTTTCTATTTAATTAAAAATATATTAGATATTTTGTATTATAAAAGCTTATTTTTACGATTATTTTAAATAAATTATTTAAATTCTCTCACAATATAGTTAGTTGCAAATGGCACAGAATATTCTAGATATTTAAAATTAATTTATTTTTAAGTTTATAATATTCAATATTTTACGTATGACGAAATAAATGTGATTGCTCCATATTTTAAAATTCAGAAAACTATTTTTAAATACTCTGTTAGTATATTAAATTACATACATATTATATTTAAAATATACTGAATATTTGTAAAATATTGCAATATATAAAGCTAAATGCAAGAATTGTTCTTTCTTCAAATATCCTAAAAAAATCCAATTTTAAATTTAACCATTTGTATAACAATTCAATTTAAAAGACCCACATTTTACGCAGGATTATTTCAAAATATCTAAGATTGTTTTAAACTGCTCTGTGTAACTCCAACCTATTTTAGAATGGAGAAAATAATAAATACCCTGAAATATTTTGAGCATAAAATATTTTAATATATCCGATTTACTTAAACGTAGTCCAAACGTACGCCACATCCAAATTATTTTTAAATGGATGAAAATATCTGCGAGATATTTTTAAATCGAGTCCTTTTACATTAACTTTTTTAATAAAAAAATAAATAGCATTTTAATGTGATAAACGAAAAAATTGAAACTATATATTAAAAAAAAAGGACAACAACAAATAACTAAGACAAAGTAGAAGTTTTCCCATCGAAGGAGCATTTTTAAAACTCAACAAGCACTAAGCATTAAAGAGATTCGCTATATATATACAACTTTGGGTAATCCGTACTTTGTTGACACATTTAACTAGTGTTGGCTGTTTAGTATGATATTCAAACTTTTCAGAATGCAAGATAAAACTTAAAACACAATTCATTGTAATATTGAAATATAATAAAGAACGTATCAAGGTCTAACAAGTATTTTCCAGCAGTAGTTCAACTTTATAATCTTTACATCATGGTTAAACTACCAAAAATAGGACGAAACCATAAACATTATTTTGTCAAACACAAATTTAGTGCGTTTGAAATCCTGCAATGCATATCTAAGAACGCAGTTACAAAATATTTTACCAAAATATAATAAAATATGGTATGGTATGACATGAAAAATACGTTGTTTAGTGTTTTAAATTCAAGGAGTGTTTGGTTTAATATTTGATTATACATGTACCTGTCTAATTATTTTATAGCATTAATATTTCCAAAAGTATATCAGCCAATAAAAAAAATATTTGTTTGTCGAAACGTAACATTTAAATACGTATGCAAAAAACTTTAAACTTATTTAAGACAAAGGTGCAGGAATGTACAAAATGTCCCAGACTATAACTTTAACACACCCTAATTGTTTGTAATGAGGAAAAAAATCTCTACAAGATGCGTCAGTTATAAAAGCATTACAGTATATTTGGAGGGTGTATCTAAACAGCAGTAAATTTTGCATTTCAAAATTAATATTTTAAATTATGTTTATTATTAAACATTGGAACACATGCCGTGACAACTTAAAAAATACAAAATATCTGACTAATCCAAATCAATTAACTATTTTCTTGAAATTTAAAACCGTGCGGTACATCCTACCTCTTTTTTATTACAATGTCTGAACAACAAATCTAACACTATTGTTTTTTTTTTTAGTTTGGGTCCACTAAGCTTAGGAATTTTGAGAAGTCTAACATTTTAAAAACGGTTTACTTCCCCTATTTGAATTTAATACCAGCATTTCTCTAACAAATAAGGCTGTAAACAACATGAAAAATTAGTTTTATTTGCTTCCTATAAAATAAAAATTTGAACTTATATAGTTTCACAATAGTTTCAATAAAAATTGTAGTTTCAACGACATCCATAAAATGATATGTCTTTCGAGAGCAGTATTATTTTCAATAGAAGCGTACTACATTGATGGTGAAAGATTAGAATATAAAGTTCACGTAAATGTGGTTATGTTTCTATACTTTCTCTCTTATACTGTTTATTCTTATTATTTTGTTAATGAGCAAGGGTGAATAAAATAAAACTTATAAGAGGTTTGTTATTTTAATTTTTACTGTTCCGTTTACATAGCAAATTACACCGATTTAATGTAAATAATATTTTGAAATTTCAAACTACCATATAACCTCGAAATATGCAACTTTAAGCAATTTTTAATCTTAGCCTTTACTTCCGTTTTGACCCGAATTAATTTAACTTTTTATTTTTAAACATAACTACCTCAGTTTTTCGCAGTCTTATTTGGTGTAAAATTTACTATACATTGGTATGTTACCGTTTAAAATGCCCAACATATTCAATTATTTTGTAAATAATTTAAATGATATTCATAAATAATTTTTTAAGTGTGTTTTTATACTAATTTGGTAAAAACTTTATTATTATTTTAAAATTAGTAACACAGGCATAGGAGAGAGAATCGCTACGTCTCGTAAGAGATAACGCACTCTAAGAAGAAAAAGTGTGATACTATTGCATGATTTTGCATAGTACTTCTACGTATTTGTTAAAAACTGAGGTTCCTGCTAAAATATTTGAAAAATATTGTTAGCTTTCTATTCACTATTCATATAGTTAAATAATTAATGATTATATGGATATTCAAAATGACTAACATTCACATATTATAAGGAATTCTTAGGCCTGTATGACACGGCACAAAATTATGTATAAAATTTTGTTCAAAATGCGCAAATTACGGTGACATCTGTAAGAACACTGTCAAAATAATCATGTGACTGTCGATAAGGTAGAAATCTATCAAGGTTTAATAATAATTGTTTACATAACCTCGAATGTTGTTTATTTTTTCGCGGCTTGTATTATTTTTGCGTTCTGGGAAGATTTTTTTTTTGTTTATAAATTATATTAAGTTTGTGTAGAATGGCTAGCCTTGAGAGATTTTAGGTGGTACACGAGGTAAAACATTTACATCTTTGCCCTCTGTGAACACTAGAAAGTGCTCCTTTGTGCATCAATTTGAAGTTGTTTCTGAACAAAATTCTATAGATTTTAGAGCACAAGCTACAAAATTTTGCTGTATACCACTTTAAACAAAACTTTGTACATAATTCTGTGTCGTGTCATACAGGCCTTATGTAGCAAATATTTTGAAACTACCAGCCTGAAGTGACCCATCCATGCCTTTAAACAGAAAAGGGACTGCAACATCCAATTTTATGCACATTTATAAACGGATTAAAAATAATTCAAAAAGGTCATGGTAAGTTTTATGAGCATGTGCCACCAAAAATGTTAAAAAAATATCGTGTTGCGGACTTGCGCATAAAAAAATAGTAGATGAAAATAGTGAATGATTACACAAACAGAGACTTAATACTTTACTATCTGCATGGATTATCTTACAATAATTATAAGATGAATGCATCACTGCACGATTGTTTTATATTAGTTTGTGCAAAATTTTGTCAACAAATTGAAAAATGTTTACATAAATTTTTGTTTGTAATAAATTTTCATCATTTCTTATTAGTGTGTGATTTAATTGTAAGAATAATCCTATAAAATGTCTTTGCGACGAAAAGTCTTCGTGCCAAACCGTCTCTATGTCGAATCAGTCGTGCCAAATCGGCTGTAAAGTCTTGAGAGCCCTATACAAGCACTAATTGTTTATAACATAAATGTGTTTAATTTGTGTACCTATATAGTATGTTTACTTAAATAGGATTCATGTTCAACTCGGTTATTTTTAAATATATTTTGTAGAGTAACCAAAAAAATAATAATAAATGTGTTTACTGCTTTGTTGATTTTAGGAAAATGATCCTCGATGTGAAAAATAAAATTATACAAGTTATATTCACTTACTTAAAAGAAATAACATCCGGCTTTCCATTCCCTGCTTTACTTTTTCTCAGCCTATAGATTTCCCTAGAAATTTTTCTTAGCATTTTCTCAACTTTCTTTTCTTCTGGCGTCCTACCCTGCCTGTAACTTTCTGCCTGAGAAAGCAAATGTTGGAACTGTTCGTCTTCTAAAACCCACGATGCCAAGTCTGTATCCCCTTGCTCCTTGGCTGTTTCTAATCGCTCCCTCAGTTGGCGCAGCCTTTCCACTTCTATATTTAACATGTGCAACCGGGTATGCTGAGCTTGCAAATCTAACTCTAAATCTAGCGACGTTCTTGCTGTAGGAGGCACGTGACTATGAGATTTACTTTTGGATAGATTTATTGTGGACCCCGACTGCCGTCGAAACCTTAAAGAGCGTCTCTCGACAGAGTTTCGCTGAAAGGGATTGCCACCGCGTCTGTATAAAGGCATAGCACTATCACTGTCACTTCTGTTTAATTTACATATGTAATGATTCTTAGACACCGCAGCACTCGGTGAAAATGTTTGTGATCTTTTAATAACACCTCGGTTGTCCAGACCATTACTACCACTCGCCGCAGCCAACTTCATTTGCTTCGCATGCTCGGGATAAAACGTGCATTCTGTATTAGTTTGCTTGTCTGTAAATCTATCTGCTGGTGTATTATCTTCGAGATCATAACCACCCTCTCGATTTTCCACATCATCACAATCTTCTAGGACAACTTCCAACCTTTCATTTTGCCTAAAATCAACAGTTATTCCTTCTTCATCAACATCATCCTCTTCATCTTCATCATCATCATCATCATCATCGTCAGAATCCTCGCTGTTGTATTCCTCTGTGTTTCTAAGACAATTGACTAAATCTTCAAAGTCTAAATTTGAGGCGGGCTCAAAATGTTCTCCGTCTTGATTCCTTGTTAAAGTTGATGTCTGTGATGAAATAATGGTTGAATCGTCCGAGCTTTCTTCTTTAGTGCCCACGTGTTTCATCATGGATATTTCAGATTCTTGTTTGTCATGAAATGAAATTAACTTTGAGACGGCTCCTTCTTCTGCAGGTTCTATCAGTCGCAAACTTAAAATGTTGTACCATTTTTGGGAAATACTTTGAGGATTAAAATCCGCCAAACTCACTTGAGCACAACCCTAAAAACAAAATGTTACATAAATTTACAGTTGCATGTTTCATTTGCTTTACATACTCCATAATTACATGTACTGCATGAATTTTTAAGTACCACAACATTTAAGAGACTTTATTCAATAATTAAAAACATCTATAGGAATGTTCAAAACTATTTATTTAAAAATAATATCACGAAATAATTTTAAATAATTTAATTTATTTTAATCTCTTTTAATAATTTTATTCAAGATGTTTTACGCAAAATGTTTAATTTTTGAGTATTTTAGATATTTGAATAATGTTCTTTTTTAAATATCCTACAGGAATTTCAAATAAAATTGTGCGTGTGTTTTATACACTCGGAATAATGAAAGTTTCCTATCACAATCTGTTCTACAATACCTAACTATTATTGTTTGAATAGCAATAAATTCAGTTAAACTAATAAAATTGTAGTACTCGTCCAAAAAATTACAAATAACCACAATGTTTGTCTATTTCATTTATATATTTTTTTATTTATCGGAGGACCTTTATAAATAGTAAATACGACTACATGAGAACCACAACTTTGTATTTAAAATAAGAAAAAACAATTTGAGTTTATGATGCAATATATGTATTTTCGGAGTTTCTACAATTTATTTTAATTCAACTCTCATATCAGTATCTGCAATAAAATTATTCAACTAATAATTTGAAATTTTCTATCTCGAGGCTTTCTAATAAACCGAAAGTTTAAATATAAAACGATATTATAAGTTGGTAATTTGTAATTTTTTGGTCATATAGGCGATTCAAGCTAAGCAATACGCCCTCTGGCGGAATTGTGATGAACTCCTGAAACACAGCGCTAGTGACAATTCCAATATAATCATTTGGTTTTAATAAATTATTGTAAGCTGCATTCGTGTATTATAAAATATATTTAAGCAACTAAAATGTCAATACTTGAAGAATCGAGTTTCCCCCAAAGAAGGAAAGCAATGACAAAACGTTTTGCGTGTTTAATTGCGATTCTAAAAGCAAAAGGTGCCGTAACCTAGCTTTTCATTATTTTCCAAAAGCAGGAGTTAGAAATGTTGCAGTAGTGAACATATTTGGCCTAACTGAAATAATTGACCTCAGGATCTTTTAACCATTCGGGATAGAATCATTCTGACTTTCATTAAGTTGAAAAATAACTCGTCGTATGTTGTTTTAAGCCTATTGTTTGGTGGTTCATCTTTAAACTTTAATACAACTCCTATAAACCAAATGGTGTTAGGGTTGGGTAAACAGCATAGCGTTTCCATTTAAAACAGAGAGTAAATTTATTTTCGAATCCATTTTATTAATTAGTTTTAACATTGTTTTTTGTTTGGTGAAAAAAACGGTTTTCAAGATTTCGCAACCCACAGTTTAAAGATTACAATTCACTAAAAGCAATCATACTATTAGAACTTACCACACATTTCTCTTGCAGATCACTATTAATACTCCAAATATTAACTTGCAGGGTTTTTGTATACAATTTATTAAGTGGTACATCGATATTGAAGATGTCTCCAAAAGTTGGTTTTACTAGATCTTTAACTGGCCTTGTACTACAAACTGTTGGAACTGTAGGTAAAGATGGCAGTAATGCTGCTTTTATGCACCTGTGAAAAATAAAATGTTAAAATTTCCCATGTACTCAAATGAACCTGTTCAAAACATGAGTCTCATAAACAACATGAGATGAACAAGAGATAATGAGAATTTTGCATCTTGTGGACTACTAGGATTCACATTAAAATTTTGAAATTAGACTTTCAATGCAGACTACAAAAGTGGAAAAGTTTCCAGTTTTCATTTTTGATTGTTTTATCACTTGTCTATTTTCAATGATGGTGCGAATTGATTTTCAGACAATTAAAACACTCTTTGGAGCAAATTCGAAATCTAAAATTACACCTTTTTATAAGTTCTGAAGTTGTACATAATTATAAAAAACTGATGATTGCAATACAACTTGCCTTATTATTAAAAGTGTGATTTATTTATTTATTTTTTTGGTTCCTTCTACTATTTCACAGTCTACCCGGAACAAGCAGTTTTTTGCCAATACCTCTGTTAATTATTAAAAAATAGTCATCCAGTTTAATAAAATAAGAGCAGTAATTTGTAATTTTTTTAATTCGGAGCCTCCATTAAAAATTATTTCCTCTATAACTCAATTCAAATTTGAAACATAAGAAGGTACAATTTAAAATGAAACAATAAATTCAAAAACTACACTTAATAGGTGGTTTATCTTTTCAAATACGCTTACACCTGACTGTATGGTTGACATACATTCCTACAGCTGGAGATAAAGAGAAATGCTGTATAATGAATCATTTATGTGGAACAAATGACCTTATAACAAAATAAATACATTTACAGTCTCCCGACTTTTGTGATCTTATATTAAAAAACTTTAGGCTGTAAATCGAAATTTACCCAGAATTAGATAAGGTCATTGCAGGAAAAAGCCCTAGAAAGAGCGGCCACATAGCGAGGCATGAGTGTACCAGAATATTTTCCATTAATTACGTAAATTTTTTTAATTATTTACCAAATTCATAGTGGTGACCCAAGACTGTTAATTAAACACATATTTTCTTCGGTGCTAATAATTGTTTTTTGTCAAAGTGGTGAGTGGCTTATATTAATTTAGCCAACTTCTCAATGTTCTTGTTCAATTTTATGGGAGTGGTTGCAGTATTTGAAAAAGTAAACAATGCCATAAATGTAGTTTTACTCTAAAATAATTAGAGCAACCAAATTCACAGCAGTTAAACAAAGTGCTATGTCCCAAATCTAAATCAAAATCTAAAATAAACTGATAAAATATGTCATTAATATTTCCTAACATACTGTACAGGATGTCCTGAAAGTAAAGCGACACAGCTTAACCACAGGTTCCTGAGGTCAAATGGTACCCCAATTAAAACTTAGTAGAAAAGTGCTTAATTAAAAGTTACTGCGTCTTAAAATAGAAAATATATTTTCAACATTGGGTATATTTCAGAAACAAAATGGTGGATCAAGCTGAAAATTTATACAGATCCACTTCTGGTCAATTCAAAAATTCTCGTTGTATCAGCATTATTGCATATTGTAGAGGGCGCTCTCATTGTCAGTAGATTTTTGTGTGTCTTTTAACATAATATTTTTATTTAACATTTTTGTTCTTATGGGTAAAGTTTATGACACAGAAGTTATTTTTATATAAAAAGACGTTCTAGGTACGTGTTTCACATCGGTAATATGTACCATTTTCGAGAAAAAACCCATCTAGCATTTCACTGCACTGCATTTGTTACATATCTTGAAGTTGTTTGTCAGTGTGGCAATATTAAACCAGTATATTGTTGTTCTGCCAAGTTAATATCGAATTTATTTAGTGGTTGTTGTTATGTCAACTGTTTTTAATTTGTTCTTAAAGTTTCTGTTTATTAACATTTAGGATATGAAAAACTCAACAGACAGCGCCCTCACAATATGCAGTAATGCTTTATATGTTGAGAATGTTCAGCTTCCCCTAACGTAAATGTATACCAATTTTCAGCTTGATCCGCCATTTTGTTTCTGAAATATACCCAAGGTTGAAAATATTTTGTTCTTCTTTAAGGCGCCATAATTTCTTAAGGAAGCACTTTTGTACTAAGGCATTTTTGGTTTAATATTAGGAAGATGTAGATTAGCCGTGTATCTTTACTTTCAAGAAAAGTTTCTCCCAGCCCTCTATAAGAAAAATGTACAAATTATAAAAATAAAACTTACTTTACAACAAAAGTTATCTTTTTATGTAATTTTTATTTAGATCATTATAAGAAAACAATTCTCTTCGGCGGCATGTCTCAAACATTATTCAACCAAATTCTGCTATTTATTATGTTAATGGGTTTATCCCCATTAACCTATTAAACATAAGGTTAAGAACTGGCATGGTTATTCTTATCGTTTTATCGAAAAAACAAAGCTGTTGGCACTATTTAAAAAAGTTAATCAGTTATAAAATAAAATTTAATAGTTCAAAGAGAAATTTTAATTAATTGAAAGTTCCTTAGTAAATGAGCAATGGCGTTGTGCTATACCACCCACCCGGAATATAAAAACGACAACTGACAATCTTGTTCATTTAATCTCCTAAAAATTGATCAAACTTTTCAAGTGAATCATGGTAGTCGTGGTTTAAGCCGTTCTACTGCTTTACCCCGTTTAATAGATACATAAAATACACTTACACTTGTGAATTATCAGGTATGAAGAGGGCACTCAAGTTGCGAGCCCGTTCAAAACAAACATTAAGCATGTTTTCAGTAAAAACATATCTTAGTTTAATTTGTACTTGAGCAGTGTCTTGCAAGTCGTCCGGTCCAAATATCCTAGAGGTCCGTTTCTTATTTGAAGCCTCAAAGACGCCCGAATCGCCGGCAACAGATTCATCGCTGACAGCTGCAGAAATGGATCTGGTGTTGGTACCAGATGACGATGTCCGAGACAGAACCGACCCTTGAAGGATTTCTTCGTGATCAATGAGGGAAGGAGAAGTTTCAGATATAGGTGATAGAAGGGTGTCTCCTGTACTTTCGTACGAATGCCTGGACGGCCGGCCCAGTCCCGAACCTTGCGACATATTACTCACGTGCACTTCAAATAAGTCACTCATAGGGGATAAACTAGGCATGGGGATTCTTTGGGTGTAGTTATAAAAGTAATCATTATTTCCAATGTTACTCATAGCTGAATGTGGTAATTTTAACTCTGCTAATTGGTCAGTGATCAAATTTTGTTCAGCCTGTTGCCTACGGTCGTGTTCTATTTGTTCGTAGGAAGGAGGAGGAAGGATGCATGGAAGGTTTTCGTACATGGGTGAGATGGGTGGAGAAACTGATGATAATGAACT
This sequence comes from Limonius californicus, assembly GCA_014611495.1. NCBI lineage: Eukaryota > Metazoa > Arthropoda > Insecta > Coleoptera > Elateridae > Limonius > Limonius californicus. The sequence continues at coordinate 3,898 of JABXWE010020205.1, read as the reverse complement.
TCGAGGTGACAGCGATGGTTGAGATCTTCCCGGAGAAGGTGTGTTTATACTGCTATCGTTTTCTTTCAGAAGTCTCTCAACTCGCCTATGCAAATCGTTCATATCTACAGGTTTTTCTGTGCTTGCATATCCCATGCACTGGGGACCTCCATATATGTCCGTGAAACTTAAACCGGAACTTAGAGAACCTTTGCTACTTGTAGTAGATAGAGACCCAAGACTAGAACTACTACTAACTGATAAGGTGCTAGCAGAAAGTGTCTTCAATTGTGATTCCAATTGAGTCATTAACCGTAAAGCATCCCGCAACTGCTGCAATAATAATTGTTTTTCTTCGTGTAATCTTAATCTATCGGCAATTGCTCTGTTAGACACTTCGAGGGCTTTATTCAAATCTTGTTCTAAACGTTGACATTCCAACTGAATATCGGACATCTCTTCTTTTGACCGAGTTCGTGGTGTTATACTCCGTAGCTCTCTCAGAAGTTGTTCTTTCTCTTGGAACAATAGTAATCGGTCTTTGTCTGATTCTACTTGACCAGGTTGCATCTTCTCTTCTAAATCTGCCAACTTCTGCTGAATACTTTGAACGCTCTTCCGTGCTTCGTCATACTCCAGCCTCATCTTTGCCATTTCTGCCAGTCTTGTTCCAATAGGCACAATGTCGTATGAAAGGTCGGTTTGTGATGCTGTGCTCAGTTTTTCTTGTGGAAGACTTAAAGTTGATATCTCCGGGGAACTCTCACAGAGCTGAAGTCTGGTTAGATCATCCTTAAGTTTAGCCAGAGACTGCATCAATTCAGCCTTCTCTTTTTCTCCTGACACAAGGGATTTCTGAATATTATGTAACTCCGTCATTATTGCTTGGGCTTCCACAATATTGTAGCAACCACCTTGATGAGCACTCAGCTTCTGTTCAACACTAAAAATGAAAATTAACTTAATTAGAGTAAGCCTTAATAAACAAGCCAAAACGATCTTACATTGTCAAAGTTTCAACTCCTCTTTGTGTACACGTCATTTCATTCCTAATCTGCTCTAGTTCTCGCTTTAGTCGTGATACCCTATTTTTCGCCATGGCAACGTCAGATTTTAATAACTCTGGATCATACTTAGTACTGACGCTACTAGTGGAAGAACACACTGCAACAAAAAATTAAAATGGTTTTATTTTTGCCATTGTAAATTATTGATTAATAAATCGTTTTTTTAATGGCTATGACAGCATCGTTTAAAGAAGTCCGTATTTAAAACACCGCGTATTTGTGACCAATATACAGTACAAGCTCTTTAATCCGGACATTCAGTAATCCGGACATCCACATAGCCGGGACAAACTTTGTTTGTTAGGACACGCGCACGCACGGACTTGTCAATGTCATAACAAAGCGTCATTGTGCTTAGTAGTAAAGTCGGTAGTTTCCCATCGCTCTTTACTGCTATAACCTACAAGCAAAATGTTAAAAAGGTAGCACACTACCCTAAATGTGAAGCAGAAATTTTAAATAATAAAACTAATTCAATCTGGACAAAGTATTCGATCAATTCCAGGCAAATATGGTGTAGAAAATAAAATCAACGGTCGCTGATATAATAAAAATAAAATAAAATTGTTGGAACATGTTGCATCCTCGAATTCCGGCACAGAAAGCAGAAAAACTGTCAAACTGAGTGCATTTCCAGAAATGGAAAAAATGTTATTCACTTGATTTCTACCGCATAGAACCAAAGGTAGGTACAATTTACATCATGATCAGTTCCATTGGGAGGGGTTTTTAACTTATGAGACGAGCAATGCAATTTAATGGAAATTTTTTGTATTTTTAGAGGGGCCCCGTTATCAGGTGATATAATTAGCGAAATTGCCAAATTTTTTTACCACCAACTAAATCAATCTGAAGACTTTTTCTGGTGAGGCACTCTTTAGTAATGTTGATGCTGTAGAACCCATCAAAAAGAAATTATTGTGAATATAAAAGAAATGGACCTTCAACTAGACCAGATTTATAATGCAGACGAAAGTGGTTTGTTCTGGAAGGTCTTGCCAAAGAAAACATTAGTTCATTGTGGCGAGAGGTCTACCCCTGGGCGAAAAATTAGTAAAGAAAGGATAACTTTCATGTCCGGTGCTAATGTTACGGGTAGTCACAAATTGAAACTGCTTGTACTAGGAAAAGCAGCAAAACCTAGCGCCTTTGCAAATTCTTTTATTTCAGTTTGCTAGAAAGGCCAGAGAAAAGGCTGGATTACCAAAGATATTTTTCGTGAGTGGTTTCACGCAGAATTAGTACCATTAGTAAAGCAAAAACTACGTGAATTGAATTTATCTCAAAAAGCACTTCTGATATTAGATAATGCTCCAGGACATTCCGACAATTTAGTCAGTGATGGTGGTTAAATAGCTGTTATGTTATGCCCCCCAATTGTACACCCTTAATACAACCCGTGGACCAACGTGTCCTAAGCTGTAAAGTTCTTCTATCGAAAAAAGTTGCTCAAAACAATCGTGAATTCTGAAATCGATATTCCTACAACATTGAAAAAATAAACTTAAAAGATGTGAGGTCTATTCTTTGGATGAAACATGGCAGCGTGTAAGTGATGAATTGGTTAAAAAATACTGGAAACCGTTGTTACCGCATCTAACTGATGATGAAGACGAAAACATTCCGTTGTCACTTCTGAGAAAAGCTTCTGAAAGAAAGAAAACCCCAAGACTTCCAGACTGGGATGAATGAGATCAGAAATTTGAGTGAAAAAATCAATGCAAATGTATAGCTTACAATGGCAGAAATTGAAGAATGGGTTACTGCAGAAAATGAAACTGAGGTATTTTTAATGGATGATGACATCATCAGGGAATTTGAAGAAGATTCTGGCAGAAACAGAGAATCTAGTTCTTCTAGTGATGATGAAGTTTATTCAAATACCGTTATACACAAAAAAGCTGTTTCTGCCTTCAATACGTTTATCACATGGGCATCAGAAAATGACATACCATTCCACCAAGTGCTTTTACTGCGCGATCTTCGTCACAAGGCAAAGCCGAAATGGATTCTAAAAAACAACAACTATCAAATATTTTTTCTCTGTTTTGCAAAAATAATTTTGCTTTTATGTATTTTGTAGTTTGCACGTTTTTGTTTTTTGCCTGAATTTTCACAGAATGTGTTTTTATTCTTTATGAGTTTATATTTTATTTAATAAAATTTTAATTAAGATTACGTGCTTGTTTTAATGATACCTAATAAATAAATAGAATATCCAATAATCCGGACAAATCGATAATTCGGACACAACTCGTGCATTTAATTGTCCGGATTAACGAGGTTATACTGTAATAAATTATCTACGGCACGCATTTATTCTTACTTCTTTTTGAACTTAACTTCAACAAAGTGTAATTCTGCATGATAATAATCCTTTATAACAGACAGATCTGACGTTTCCCTAATCGTTGCCGGCAGTGGCGGCTTGTACTAAAGGGCACAAGGGCACGTGCCCACCCAACCACCAAGATAAACACAGAAAGAAATTCGCATGTAATTCAGTGCATTATTTTAATTTCATTATTTTAACGATGGTATCAAATTTTCCTTCCGCAGTACAGGCGCGGCTAATACGCTCAAAACTATTTTCAGGGGACAGCTCTGATTTGTACCTATTTAGAGGTGATTCGGTTGCCTATCGGTTATCTTCGCTATACGCGATATACCAGGCGAATTGGGCGCCGAGCGAAGCGTTGCCTATTTGCAGTCAACGTTTGAATTTGGACTTAGGAGCGCTGTTTTCGCGCAATCGCGCGTTTGAATTCAAAGACGAAAGTGACGTTTTTTCAATGATGGAAGTTAATTGTGTGCAAAAAGATCGACTGAACGCATTGGCGGTCCTATCAATA